>JAUMHE010000062.1:4278963-4294116 GCA_032359235.1 Enteromius mattozi
ATCCCGCGAAGAACCTGTGTTGAATAAAGTATTATTATTGTTTACTTTCACTACGTTGTCTGTCCGCTTTCATAACAATACGAGACTCAACAATATAACATTTTTTAATTACTAATGGATGGTAGGCTCTATTATTGGCTGAAGGACTAAATTAAATGACTTAATATCTTGTTACACATACTCTTTCATTATTTTCCCTCCTCTCACAAAAGCAGCTATTAGGCAGAATGTCAACACTGCTCTTTTTGCGCTCAGTGAAAGTAGGTGGAAATTTATACTGACGACTTCAATAAATGACAGAAATGTGAAATAAATTCTTTCAATATGGCTCCTGCTTAACATTCTTAGTCTTTTGAAGTTAAACAGACTGAGTTATTCATTGAAAATCTTCCGCTTTTGCTGTAGGACTTATTGTTCAGACATTCTTGCTCAAGATCTCCTTATGGAGAAGTTAAGACATACAGTGAATGCGTTTCAAACATTTTATTTTTAATTAAACATTCCTAGGGACTAAAAGAATATCTTTATAGGCTTCAGTTACATCCTGGGCATAATAGGCAATAGGAATAATACAATAAGATTGTTAATCAGTGGATGTTTTTTCATTATGTGTGATTGCTTCATCTCCTCTCAAAGTAATATCCCTGAGTGCCTTTCCCTGGCCACTCTTGGCTAGCCTCTATATCAGTTCGGCCTTAAAAGCAGGCACTGAAACGGACGGCCGTGAAACTTGCATATTATCCCAATGGCCCTTTCCCATGGCCCTCTCAATCAATCACAATGAAACCCCCCAAATCGTCTTCCACCGGCCCCCTCCGCTGTCGCCAGTAAACAGTTTTTTTTACTAAGTAAATAGAGAGAGAGAGGGAGGGACAGAGAGAGACCTGTAGGGAAACAAAAGAAACAGGCCAATTATCCCTGGCACGGACACTGCCTCTGTCACAACTCACCACTGCTTCCCCTTTAAAGGTACTTAGTGTGAATACAGCCGTTCTTCCAGCTGGAGAGCCTGTACCTTTGATTTCCCACGCATCTCCACTGTGCTATCGTCATCTTTGCTTCTCATTGAGGTCAAATATGACAGTTAGCAATACAATACAGATACAATAAAATTATCAGAAAAAAATACAAGGACAAATATTATTGAGAACATATTGAACTCATGTTTTAGCA
This sequence comes from Enteromius mattozi, assembly GCA_032359235.1. NCBI lineage: Eukaryota > Metazoa > Chordata > Actinopteri > Cypriniformes > Cyprinidae > Enteromius > Enteromius mattozi. The sequence goes on from JAUMHE010000062.1 coordinate 4,280,137, forward strand.
ATCAAGGCTTATGCAGGTCATCAGTGAATCTGTGCAAGTATAATGACAGCAGAATAAGAAGTCTTGTTTCTATAAATCCTATTTACACTAGTACATATAAAAAAATTATAACAATAACTATTTTAGCATCCACACCAACAGACGGCAATACGTTTATTACATTTAGTTATCTGCCACTTTATTTTGATTGGCTGCCAATGTGTTTATTTTATTTTAGTATCAAAAAATGAATGCAACAAATCATTGCTATGTCATTATCGTTATAGCTGTACCATGGACTTATTCTCACTGAATTATAAAAATTATTAAAACTTAGTTAAACCCTATTTGCACCAAGCAGTATAACTGTGAAGATGACTTCATTAGCATCACACCAAAAGACAATAATGTTCTGTTTATTATAAGTATTTTGTATAGTTATGTTGTTTAGCACTTTTAAAGTCAGGTGGATTCAAACTGGTTGTATGTTAATGTTTTTTATTGTTCATCTACTGAGAAGTGATTTCCGTAGACATGGCATAAACTTTTAAATAATAGAATTATGCAATTACTAAAATGTTATAGTGTACAGTATATATATACTGTTAAATTTGAATTCTTTGGTGTGATCAGGCCTGTTCATAAAGTAGTTGTGTTCAAGGAAAACATCAGGATTTTTAAGCTCTTATCGACTAGGAAAATTTTTTTGTAAAAAATGTCTTTGCGCAGCTTCAAAATATTTTATTTTATTTTAGATATGAAGAAGAGTAGACTGTAGATTCCATCTAGGCCAGCTTACGGCTTTCAGGACTTAATTATGCACACTTAACATGATGGGAATCGAAATGAGGAAGACCTGAAGCAAGTCAGATTTTTATTTAAATGGAAGATTTGTATTCAACCACATGACATTTCTTCAAATACAGACTGACGACACCATATCCATAGCTTTGGCAGACACAAGTCTAACACTGGAATCCATGAACAACTATTTCTGTGTCAATATTTGGTAAGCATTAAAATAAAAATCATGCAAAGATACATAAATATTTCTGTCACTGACAGAAGAGAAAAATAGCATTGGGAAAAAAAGAGCGAGCAAGAGAATAGAAAATAGAAAGGAAAAGTTGAAAGAACAGAGCGCCTCAGGCACATCAGCAGGGAATCCTAATAAGAAATATTGATTTCCCTGTTTTCTTTAAATGGGCCTGAAGCCCCGGCTGTGCAAAACACAGAGTAACCGTTTTAAAGGTTTGTGTAACGATCGGGATGCTACACATGCTGTGTGTCTGAGGGATTAGACTCCTAAAAGTGGGAAATTGAGGAGGGGGTTTCTATCATGTCAGAGAGAGAGAGACTGGATGATTGTAAATTAAACAGAACATTCTCATTATGGCTTGTGGAAATCCACATTTTGGAATGCCGAAGTGGAAGGGAGGAATACAAAGCAGGAGACAAAAGAGGTAGGAAGCACCCTGCTCTTTGTTACGACATTGTTTAGTCTCATGAGCTTGCTCAGCTTATTCAGCAGCACAGTCCGAGCTCTGTTCTGATCTCGTCTTTTGGGATTGTATGGGCATCTGAAAATTTGCCATTGTACGGTGAATGAGAGAACAATGCCCACCCCACGGCATGAAAGTCATGCGCTCGCTGCAGTGGGTGATACCATTGCATACCCCCACATAAGACTATGTTGACCCCTCAAAGTGCCTGCTGGGAAGACACTTGCTCAGATTGTATCAAAGAATGTGGTAGGCGAATTTTTACTATCGGCATGTAGTCTGGTCCACTTTGCTGCCTATTGTGGCCAAGATCTGCTTGGTAAGTAAAGATCTGACTAATTGGCTGACTGACAAAGAAAGCCATAAATCAAACAAAACACTGTTTTGTTGTTGTTTAGATGTAATGTTTAAAGGTACTGAAAAAGCTGATTCCATTCTGTCCATCCAAAGGTCCGTTAATAGAAGTATCAGCTTAGAACTTTTTTTTTTTTGAAAGATAATTTGTTGAGATAATTTTGAGTATGAAATCTCGGACCTTTAATTCAAAGGCTGGCAAATCTAAGCAAGTTTTTGATATTGCTGAAATCTCTCCTAAAACGCCACAGGAGATATATGTAAGAAAAAAAAATTTCTGGGTGGAGCACTAATATTGTAGCTGACAGAAAGAGAAGAAAAAATGTATTGCTCAGATGCTGCTATTTTATAAATCATATTAGAGTTCTCAGTTATTTTTAATGTACAGTTCAACTATGTCTATGATGTTTCTTCCTAAAATCTTTAGAAAATAAAAAAGAATCAAATCAGGTAGCTGACAAAGTATTGGTATAAACATAAAATGAATGTGGAATTCTTGGCCAAAATATCTTATAAATATATACTTACATTCTACCTTCATAATATTATTCAAAATGTGTTTCAGGAGCAAGAAATTATATGCAAATGAAACTACATCTTATATTAAGCCTACATTTAGGCTTTATACATTATTTGTTTCTTACTCAAATGTTAATGCAAGCCTAGTCAACAAAAATGTTTTCTTCAAATATATTTTTTAAGACTTAAATATATGGAGAGAAAAATATGTTTGTAATGCTTTCATTTGGTAATATGATTAAAGAAGGCTGTGAAAATTATCCTTTAAAAAAATCACAGTTGGCCACAATAAACAGCACCCTTTTATTCAATACTTTTTGAAACCTCCATTTGCCAGTTTAACACCTCTAAATTATCTCCTATAATGCCTGATGAGATCAGAGATCATTCCTTCATCCAGAATCACTCCAGACCCTTTAGATTCCCAGCTCCATGTTGGTGCTTCTTCCCTTAAGTTCACCTCACTACAGGGTTCAGGTCAGAGGACTGGAATGGCCAGCAGGAGCTTGGTTTTGTGCTCAGTGACCCATTTTTGTGTCGTTATTGAGGTTTGTGTTTGGATTATTAGTACAGTTGGAAGATCCAAACATGGCCCATTATACGATTTCTAACAGAATCAGTCACTTGTAGAATCCATGATGCCATGTGTCTAAACAAGATGTCCAGGACCTCCAGCTGAAATATAGGCCTACAACATTAATAATACAGTATATTTCATTGTACACATGGGCTGCTTTCTATCCCTGTGTTCACCAAACCCATCTTGAGTGTTTGCTGATAAAAAGGTCTTTTTGTTTTTTTTTGTTTCATCTGACCATAGAAGCCAGTCCCACTTGAAGTTCCAGTCATGTCTGATAACTGAATATGAATATATGAGTTTGTTTTTTGTTTTTTTGGATGAGCGAGTAGAATCTTTCTATTATTTTCTGCACTTCTCCAGCTGTAGTCCTTGGAGAGTCTTTGGTCACTCAAACTCTCTTCCTCACTGTGCATTAAGATGATATAGACACACGTCCTTTTCCAGGCAGCTTTGTTACATTTTATGTTGATTGGAAATTCTTAATTATTGTCCTGACGTTGGAAATGGGAATTTTCACTGCTTTAGCTCTTTTCCTAAAAACCACTTTACTAATTTGTGAAGCTCAGTTATATTTTGCTGCACATCAGAAATATATTCTTTGGTTTTTATCATTGTGGCTGGATAATTTCTTGTTCATAATCCCCTTGGAGTGCTCAAAATTGTAAATATGAATGGGAATATACTCCAGAGATATATCACTCATTAGAATTTATAGGGGTACCAATAATTATGTCCAACGTGTATTTGACAAAAACATTTATTTCATATTGATACCCCCCCATTTTAAATTCTTATTGTCCAACGAAAAGTTAGATTTTTGTTAATTTTTTTAAATAAAAGATCAAAAGGATTTACAATGCAGATTAATTTTCACAGCCTTCTTTGATCATATTTTCCAAGGGTGCCAATATTTTTGGCCATGACTGTAAATGTATTTGAAAAGATTTTGGCATTTTTAAAATATATTTAAAAATTAACTTAATATTTAGATATTTAAATTATTATTATTTGATTGTTTTTGCCATATAGGGTATTTCAGAGGCAATTTTGGGATCCATGCAAAAGTTTGCAATATTACATCAATGAGATCCATTCTTGGTGACACGCGAAAGTACTGGGCTCTTAGAAAAAAAAAAAAAAGTGGAGAAGAGTCTCTAGCTTTTCTTAGTGTAATCTCATTACTGTGTAGGAGAAAATGATTCCTATTATTGATTATTCTTATGGGAGTACCCCCATGACAAGGAGGAGCAAAGGTTTACAATGTGAATTTGGCCACGTAAAATGAGAAAAGACTCATCCGAATCATGCCAGGCATTTCAAAGAGGCCAGGAATGAAGTGAAAGGCCTTTCTTTGTTTTGTTTGCAAGACGCACACCCAAATCTGCATTTATGTCTTTCTGTTTCACACACACTCCGAGTCTCTGCTGGGCTTGGTACACTCAGGCCATTGTGTGAAGGTTGTGAGAAAGGCTGGTCTGTTTAAGCCGAGGCCGAGGGGAGGACGAGGAGGGGGTTGATAAGTGAATGACTGTTTGTGGATGTGAGGATGTCACTGCCCATCGGTTCCACTGGTGAGCTGGTACTGGGCTGTGCACCAAACAAGCAGTGCATTCTAATGCTACCGTGCTCTCTGCCCCGGTCCGACGGAGCCGTTTATGGATGCCGGGCTGATGAGAATCTGTTTCTTTATCTCTGCCATTAACAGTAGCAGACAGTTCTAAGTCTGAATGTGTGTGTGTTTGCTTCCTCTATCTTTCCTGACAACCAGCAACTGTCTCTATCTCTGTCAAGATCCTACCTCCTTTCATGCAGCTGCAGGGCTCACTGGTCTTCCCAGAGGAACATTTTATTGCGACTTCATTCTACCGAAGCTGTAAGGAGACCAAAAAATGAAAATTATTGTTGTCATTTATTCACCTTTGTGTCACTACAAAGCTGTAGGATTTTATTACTTCAAAACGCAAGCAGATGTTTGGGGGGAGGTTCAAACAGCTCTTTTACATATAGCGAAGGTGGAAGGTAACCAGAGGCTGTCAAACTCTAAAAATAACCAAAGAAAGCACCATAAAAGAACTGCAATAGTAGTTTACATGACTTACGCATTATATTACAAGTCTTCTGAAGTCAGAGAAACTGAAAGGAATGTGAGTGTTCTCAGAAAGTTTCATTTGTGCAATTTAAATATCTGCATATTCGGATATGGTGCATCATGACTGGTTATGAGACGTGAAAACTAAACATTAATTTGCATTTTTTAAATATACACAAACGTGAATAAGACTTGAGAGCTGTGGTGAAGGGAAGTTTACCAGTGAATAATGACTTAACTCTTAGTCTGCTCCTCACACAAAGCTATGTAGTGCATGAGTAATACAGTCTATTTTTATGATAATTTTATGGTGCTGTTTGTCAGATGAGGAGCTTGACAGCCTGGTCACCATTTAGTTTCTCTCTTCTTTTGAAAAAAAGGGGGAAAAAAGCAGCATGAATGTTCTGCATCTTGTATCCAGTGAAATAAAGGACATAGTGGGTATATTTTGGGGGGGTGGGGGGGTAATATTTATATTGGGTAGGCCTGATATTTTGCTTATTTATTTATGAGATAATTGGTTCTGACTTTTTTCTCAGAATTGCGAGTTTATATCTTGCATTTGACACTTCACAAAGACTCTTCCACCTTTGTGCTATATGTCCAACAAGTAATGCACAAATCGTGTTCTGACGCGGTGCAAAATACATAACAGATCAAAAAGGAAACTGACAATGCACCGACAGACAACACAGAGTAGGTGATTTTAGATATGAAACAAAGTCTCAGCTTTAAAATGTTGTAATTTGTAAATAAATTACAACAATAAAGGCACTTTTGTGTCCCTAATAGCACATGATACTTGTTTCAGTGCGGAAAGACATATACTGTACACACTCATATTTTTCAAGATCAAGTCAACCAATGTTAAAATGATGACAAAAATGATGATTGTTCAAATCGTTCAGATTGGTCAAACTCCATGAGAAGAGTCAATTCCTACTTTAGAACTCACAATTGCAATTTATATCTTGCAGTTCTCCAAAAAATCATGTCTGACTTGCGAGAAAAGAAAAAACAACAACAAAAAAAACAAAGAATTGTGAGAAAAGTTGCAATTACCTTTTTATTCAGTGGCGGAAACAGTCTTACAAATGTTTGTGATCATCCTGAGATCTTTCGACTGAAGACTATGGGATCATTACTGACCTGAGCACAGTTCAAGACTCTTTGTTGACTCTTTGGTGAATCTGGTGATGTTTCATTACTTTGGTGGTTGTACATCATACGGCAGTTCAGAAATGAAATATTTGGTGTAAAGAGGTTGATGGCGCATTTGAAAATAACGTACCACCAACACTAAACTCTATACGCTAAACCTGATGGATAGTGTCAACAAAAGCAACCGTGTCATTTTAGCTTACATCTACCAGAGTTCTTTAATCTATTGTTTTGACTCGTCTTTCACAGGAATCATATCTGAGCGCTCCACATTGTAAGTGCAAGTGCAGGTGAGCTACTGAGCAAGTTTTCTAGGTTATGTAAGATAAGCCAAACTGATTTTGAAATTTTACTTTAAAGAAGTATTTTAGGCATATTGAGGTGCTACATAATGTAATCATAATTTGTGTGTATGGGTATTTAAGGTTTTAATGCATCTGTTTACTTTACCTAAAAACTGCAGTGAATTATTTAGTAGGTAGAGGCATGTTTTCCAGTAGCATTTGTTGAAAATGTATGTAAATGTATATAGAGATATTATTTGTGATTTTCCCTATACTGCTTGTTATTCTGCTGTGGTAATATTGAGAAGCATTTGAGGTCAGCATCACTATGAATGAATAAATCTGATGTATTTTTTTCAGTCGTTCGTTGTCTTAGTCAGTTGATGTTTATTCTCTCAGAGATGTATTAGTACCATAATTTCCTGAAATAAATTATATATTCCACATCTGTATTTTTGCAACAGCTACCATTAAATGCCACATAAAACACATTTCAAATTATGCTTCTTTTTATTGTGGACGATAAGCATTTTTCTGTCCTCCCCAGACTGTGAGCCGCTTTGATGAGACAAAAACAAATTAACAGCGTCTGAGCGACTGAGTTCAACTTCGCACCTGCACACCTGTGGCCACCCCCCATCCCTTCAGCGTCTCCACGGTGACAGCGAGGGGACGAGAGAGAGAGAGAGAGAGAGAGAGAGAGGAAGCGGAAAATGATGCTCTTCGGGCGAGTGTTTCGGCACGCTCCCTCACACACCCTCTTTCACATCTCCTAATGGCCTGGAAAGGTGTTAATGTGTTTTTTCAGTTAATTAACTACTTCAATTAGAACTGGGGAGCTGTGCTGGAACAAGGGAGACGGAAAGCAAGGGGAAAGAGATGAGTGCAAATAAAAAGAGAGAGAGACATAGCGGTGGAGGGTAATGCTAATGCCCTCGAAGGCAGACATGGAGCGTGTGGTTAGTATGTTCCCATGGCAGGCGCTCTGATTAGGATAAGAGTGAAATGAGATTTCCCCTCATTAATTTGCAGCCTCGCTAATGACCTGTAACTTTTCTAATGTTCGACTTGACTGTTATTGTCTAGACATTGTTGCAGGTATTTAGGCATAAGCTTAATAAATAGGTATTATGATTAATCCTGAAAATGCCATTCCAAGCACAGTCTCATTTGCATCCACGGAGTCTTTGAATGATTTGAAAGCTGAGAATGGCAAAGTATGAAAGCTTTTTCTTGACATTTGCATACAATGTATTTGTTTTTAACAGATAGTTTTGCTTCTGAAATATGATTGGACACTGTGAATTTATTGTGAGTAAAGGTGCTCTTACTAATAGTTTCTTAATAATAATCGTTCATTAATAAAAAGTTATGCCTTTGAATGAACAATACAAATAATTCTATCAGAATTCAGTATAAGTGTCAATTAAGGTGATTCTCCTACATTCAGTACTATCTCAAGTTTCTCAATAATTTCACAAAGTGTGAACCAAGTCAAGCATTTGGAAGACATTAAATAAAGAAAAAAATCCATAAATTCAGAGTTTAGAGGAGACAATTGTGACACACACAGTCTCTTGAGGTTAAGAAGAGCAACCACTGAACAATAAATTGTTCTTCTGGGCTCAGCCATTACATTAAAACACTCACACAAGAGTGTAAACAGCATAAACCAGTAAAAATATGTTAAAAATATGTTCAAATGTAATGCGTCATTGCATTCTGTGAAGAGTCTATTTGATGGCTATTTTTTAAGTGATTCATTCTATAGGTTATTTATTTTGCATCATTACACCAGTAGGTGGCATTAGTCACATTAAGTGACTGGGGTAAATCATTTGATTCGTTAAATTTAACAATTCATTCAACAATTCATTTGACTCAGGATCCAAACACTTTTTGAAATCATTTTCATTGGAGGATCAACTAGCAATAGTATGTCTAAAATGTAAGTAACTTAACTAATTGTGTATTGACCTGCATGAACACAAATTGCAATCATACTTCAGCCTTGTTCGCTTGTAATAGCATTATAGCTATTTCAGCCAACAGCATGATTGCTAAAATGATACTGAAAATGAAAAGACAGTGAAGTGAAGTGACTGTGAAGCGAGACATAGAAGTAGCACAACCCAAAACCTTTGCCTTTGAACAACAGCCAACATAAATTAGATAAACACAAAAGACAGTCAAGTTGCTGTAGTAAAATCTCCACTGGGAAACTGATTTTAAACTATTAAAGACAGACCTGTTGTGAGGGTCAAGGTTGTTTATTAGTTGCATATGATTTTGTTGAATTCATGTTCACATCAATCCAACTTATATTTAAAACAAATCATGTTTAATAGTGAAATGAATGGTGAAAAGTTACATTACCCCTGATGCTGTACAAAAAGTCAGTCAAACCAGTTTAATGTTGTGTTAAGTTGCTAATGTGATTCTCCTCATAGCTAGTTGGCTTGGTTCATGGCTTACAGTGTCTTTTTTAATCCCTATGAGAAAAATGAATGGAAGAAAATACTTCCAGAACCACTTTGAAAAGTGGGTGGACACTAATGTACTCTACTGACCATTCCAAACCCAGAAAAGCTGTAATAAATAAAGCCTATTGCTTTATATTTCAGACAGTTTGACTGAATACAGAATGCTTATCAGGGTGCTGTTAGTATCCCGGTAAACATCCTCCAAACCTCCTCCTCCCCTCCATCTCTTCCCTTCTTCATTCCCTTTCTCCACCTACCTCATATATCTCTATGACAGCGCTTAATGACTGTCCTGAATGAGGTAACTTTTTTCCTCAGCTCATTCGATCTCAGAGACGCTGTCAGCGGTGACACACTTTAACTGTAATGTCCGCCGAGGCCCACAGCAGCCGCACGCCATCCATTCATCCCCATTTACCCTGTCTGTCCGTGTCTTCTCATTTTCTCATTCAGCCCGAGAGGAAGAGTTTATGCATGTTTCCCCGTGCTCAAATTCCTCACAGATTGGTGTTGATCGATCGCTGAGCTCTCAAACTGGCACGACCAACTCACTCTGACAGCCACTTGCGCCCAGATCAGAATTTCAGTCCTAATAATAGCAACTGACAGAAGCAGGATGGAGATGCTGCTATTTGAGGAGTCAACTTTGTGTTTATATGCAGTTCTTTGTTTTGAGTGTAAGAAGTTATCTTCATTGTAGAAACACATGTACAATTTATGATTTTTTATGCAATTTTGTTATAGGCATGATGACAACTAAAGTGATGAATCAGATGCTCATACAAATGTCTTACGGTGAATCAGATGTTCAAAGGCTTTGCAGTGGCTTGTTGTGTTTAAGTGAGGCTAAAAAATGGCTCTGTTTGAAATGACACCCTAAACCCTCGCAATCTTCCTCACTTTTGTGACATAATGGCGATTTGACTGAAGGGCCGAGGGCATAAGGCAGCCACAAAGGGAGTGGTCACGAGTACCCTTCTGAAAGCTAAAATAACAAATGGGACACCCTGCGGTCTTGTGGACATGCACGTGGTGACCATTTTAAGTCCACAAGACCACAAGTACACATGAAGTGTGCCATCTGGGATAAGGCCACCATTGCTGTTTGAATCCTTTAGCAGCCAGTCTTTTCTTATTTTTATATGTTGGTATAAGTATATAACCTTTACACATTTTTTTTCTTGTAGATTAGATATATATCGAAACATACAATGTGAACATATTGCCATCTAAAACATAAACGTTATTATGTATTTACAGCTAAAGATGTACAATATTACAAATGTTTTTGTCAAAATGTATATTAGTTGGTCTTAACTACAATGTACTTTCATCAGAAAATAAGTACATGTACTTACTGTGTTCATATTGTATTGCAAAACACTTTTGCTGCTATTGAGGTGGGATGTGGGTAAGGTTAGGGATAGGTTTGTTTGTACTGGTTTAAGGGTGTTTAATTTAGGGATTATTTTAAACGTAAGTATACTGTACATAGTAGTTGAGGCCTCCTAATATAAAGTGTGACCAATAATTTATATGATAAACATGTTTTGTAGTTACATTTTTACCATTGACAGATTACAGATTTTAGATCCCTTAACCCTACCCCTAAACATAAACTATAGCCTACCATTTTTATGAAAAGTTGAAAATTATTTATATCATGACAACTCTCAGAGAATGTTAGCATAGTAACGGAAATAATAATGTTAATGTATTTGGACTTGGCGGAATAGAACTGCTACAACTGCTGCTGATTTGTTTGATTATTGCTGTAAATTTATGCTGCTGCTACAAAGAAAGTGTAGACACTTGCTAGTGTCAGTGTACTGCTGTACAAATATATAATAACCCTGTAGCAGATGTACAAGTGAAGCTGGTGAAATTGGAGGATTTCAAAGAAATTCTGAAAGTGTGCTGCAAGGGAATACTAACCAGCCATTTGAATCTAAAGCAGTAGGTTCATTGGCTGTATGTGCAACATGAACCAGTCAGCTTGAGCCAAGTCGTTTAACGTTGTGAATATCATCAGTGAAATCATCAATGAATAATGACAAAGTGTCATGCCAGAACTTGGTGAATATAACATATAATGCAGAAAAAGTGCAATGGTAGTTTTAGTTTCAGCATAGCATTAAATTGACTTTCCTTTTTAATTTTGAGTCACTAATCCAACACCTACCTCTAAATCTAACCATACGCTGTAAAAAATTACTGTGATTTTAACAGTAAAAGCTGTGAAAATGCTATGGTAAAAACCTGTTAAATGGTAAATTCCTGTAAAATTTACAGGGTAATACTGTAAACCCAGAATTATATTGATATTTTATTAGTTAATGAAATTAAGGTATTTAACTTTAAATTTAACTTAAAACTGTAAAACCTAATATGTTGTTAACATATTTTTTCTACAGCCAAATTCTGGCAACCACAGCTGCCAGTTTTTTACCATACATTTTTACAGGACTTTTGTTACATTGTATAAAGAAAAATATAACAGACAGAATGTATTTCTTATTGCTAAAAAGCAGTACCAAGGTAGTCAAAATGACAATGTGTTGCATTCACAGCCTTCTCACAGAGCAGGTAAAAACACATTTTATGTAAACTACATATGAACACTTATAAAATCACTGTTGGACAGTCTTACCTCACAAAATGGAGTAATATATACTGCATTTAATGTCATATTTTGTATTATTTTCTGTTTTTATTTTTGTTCTGTCAATTATCCAAATTTTTTGGTGGAGACATCATGTCCCTAGCCACTGAACAAAACACCCCTGCCATTGAGGCATGCTCACTGAACAGTGTCAAGGCTGTAGAAATTGCTAGATTGTTTGGTGTATCAGAGATGATGTTTTGATGCCAAGGGACGGTCGGTAATGATGTGGAACTCTGAGCTCCAGTATTGTGTATTGTGCCACGGAACAGATTTTTATATATAAAGATATTACAAAAACATCAAATTATACAGAGCAGAAGGTATGTTCTTCTTCCTTTGTAAAGCCCCACCCATAGGTCTTGATTGACATTTGGACTTGATTCATCTTGAGCCTTGAGTATTTTTTAAACACTACACTGTTGTACTGATGCCTCCTACTCTTGCATAGCTGAATGTTTGACCTATGATATTTTGACTCCAGGCCATTTCGATAGAAAGATCAACAAGAAAAGTGACCAACCGCAGTTCAGTTTGTTTTCACGTGCCGTTTGAAGGCCAGATGTGACCCCTTTGAAGGCCAAGCCCACTGGTGGCATGCTTTCGTGACCCCTCACATCTGTGTGTTTAGTACAGTGAGAAAGTATTGTGCGACATTCTGTGGCCTTCGTTTAATTGAGTTGAGCTGAACCGTGATATTTGTGAAGTGCTGCACATACTGTGCTCTGGCAAGCGCTGTGGTCACTCAGAAGAGAGTTTGAGAAACTTGGAAAATTATCGAAAGATCTACATGAGAATCACAAATATAGCTATTTTTCTGGATCACTGGCTGTTAGATTTCCCACCACCTAAATATACACTACACTGTAAAAATATTCTGTAATTTTTATCAAAAAAACAAAAAAAAAGGCAGTTGTGGTTGCCAAAATCATTTTGTAAAACACAGTTACTGCCAAAAACTGTAAAATTTACAGAATAAAACCATAATTTACAAACAAGAAATTTTTTATGTAAACCAGTAAATTCAACAACGTGTACTGCTATTAAAATCTGTTTTGTAACTTTAACATGCTGAAAACCTTCATAATAATGGTGGTAAAAGAGAGCCACATGAAGACTCAAAGCTCATCCCAAGTAGCTTCGCCACAAGCAGAGGTATATACTAATATATAGAAGATACACATAGTCATTCATGCAAACACATCATGGTAACACACATGACACTTAAATAATGCAATAAACATTCATTAAACAACAGAAGACGTAACATAAAGCCCAAATGTACATAAGCGATAACAAAAACTATTAAAAAACATGTTTATTTAAGCAAAATACTTTTTAAATGTAAAGTGTCACACAGGAAATTCTGGGAATATCATTTTACAGATTTTGACTGTAAATTATACATTGATTTGATCTATTTATACCTAAAAACGGTACAATTAACATTTTACTGTAAAATTACATTAAATGTCTGGTTAGATGTTTTACAGTTATTCCCTGTATATAGTACGGGAACTTACTGTTAACTTATTAACAGGTTTTTCTTTGTAGCATTTTTTACAAGATTTTACAGTTAATTAACAATTATTTTTCACAGTGTAGTTGCTTATAGATTTAATAAGGTTACAAAAATACTGGTTGTGAATGATAACATAATCCTCATACTGCAGTATTGTGCTTCAAAGCCATATAGAGAGCTGTTTAGATTGTAGCACTAAAATGTAAAAATAAAAAAGAAATTACTCTGACAGTCTTGGATTCTGATGTGTCAGTCTGTAGTGTGATTTCTAGTTACAGACAGATCAATATCTGTTGTTCCTAAAGTGTTGTGAGAGGTGAAAACCACTACAAAACTGGTCAGATGACTCCCAGATAATTGCTTTTTTAATCCAATCCAATCCAATCCAATCCCAGGTTCTATGTTAAGTGCACTGGACAGGGAGTAGGCTATTTTTAATGCGTTACTATATTCACTTACCAGAAATGTTGGCATGTCTTCTTAAGCCTCTTAAATAATGTATCAAATTTATAAGCAAACAAACCTCCCCTAATTTTCTGTCTTAAAAAGAGATTTTGTTTGTAATTATCTTTCATCCCTAATGTGCATAAAAGAGAAACAAATCTGCAAACTTCAAAGTATTATAGAGGAATTAGAGTTGTAAGAAGAAGATTAACACCCCACCCCCTTTATTTTTACACCAGTATACAATAAACTAGTTTCCAGCTATGTACTGTATGTTTTGTACTGAAGTACTAATAGCTATATTGTACACATTCCTATCTGTTTAACAATTAAACTGCTACAATATTTCAGGCGAATAATTGTTAATGGCTTTATACATTTTTACAGCTACAGAATGTACA
>JAUMHE010000062.1:4333702-4343746 GCA_032359235.1 Enteromius mattozi
TATATATATAATTTTTGAGGCCACCATAATCATGTAGTGACAAATCTGATGTTGTGACAGCCTAAGGCTTTATTTCAAATCACTTAAACAGATCAGGACCGCTGATTTGTGAATAAATCGTTCAGACCTTTTCGTGAACTGGATCAACAGATTGATTTAAAAAATCAGACCAATAAAGAAAAAAAGGTTTTGTTCACAAATTAGGTATTTGCTATTTCTTTAATGAATTCTCATGAAAGCATTGTGGTGAGTGTGGATTTCGAGATAATCTGTGAAAAATGGTTTATATTTCTCTGTGTCTGTCACACAAAGCTGTCATGTGACTTCAGAAGCGTGTAATCCAAGGTCTTCCAGACTGCTTTTAAGAAACATTCATCATGCTTGTGATTTCATTTTGAAGCGTAAAGGTCTGGTCTCCATTGCATGCAAAAGAGAGACCAATGCATTCTTTAGAAAATGTCTTTTTGTTTTCCACAGAAGAAAGAGAATAAATTGGAATTGAAATGACATGAGGGTGAGAAAATAATGACAGAATTTTCATTTTGGGTCAATTAACTAATTTAGACCTCCTACTGTATAGTTCTCTGTCATATTCTCAGTGTTTCATAGTGTTTTCTTTCTTTAAAGCTGTTAAAGTTGTGATAAGATCCCTGAGGTTGCAGACTAAAGTCTCAAAACCAAAGAGATATTCTTTATAAAAGTTATGACTTGTCCACACCCCCCTAAAACGGCTCGTTTAAACACGCCCCCACTTTTCTACATCACAGATGGGGTTTATTTTCAAACACCGCTCAAATGTTTACACAAAGAAAGAAGGCGGAGCTATTATTTTCTCTGCAGTGTTGTTGCCAGTTGCTGGATGCGCTGTGTGTCATCGTGAAACTACTTTGTTTGTTCTTCCAGAAGAGGACACATCTAGAAATCAAGTTGTATTCAAAACACTGTTCCAGAACTGTTCAACACAAATATTAGAGTGTGTTCAGCACATTCACGGAGGACAGACTCTTAAAACTTGGAGAGCAGTCTATGCTGGCTGTGCACAGAGACTATAAAGAGGAGCAATTCTACCTCTGCAAGAACAGTCTGGCGCTTCTGACTCACAGCCTTCAGTTTTCTTATTTAAAAAGGAAGCTGCTACTTACTATTCAAACGTGAGTTTTGAGCAGTGAAGGGTATTGCTTGTTGTTTCTCCGATCACAAATGCAGACATGGTGTTATGTTTACGAGGCGTGATGCTATATAATGTGTAAAAAGGCAGAACTAAGTCATGATAATCGGTAATTATGTCTCACACCTCGCAAATCGACCCGTTTCAGGAGGCGGGGTTTAGAGGAGAAACAAAAATGTACAGTATATGGAAAATAATGTTTAGTTTAGTTGATCCTGATAAGTGCTCATAGTTGTAAACATGACAGCTTTCTTCTTCCATGTGGGGAATTTGTTCTTTGTAGAACGCAAAAAGAACGTGACACACGTCTCTCGAAAATCCTGTAGAATCCATCCAATCCAATGATGACTTCTTGAAGTATTTCCAATTTTGTGTACTACATCTATTGTTGCTCTTCAAAATTTAACAGGCAAAATCCAGTCATTCTAATAGAAATGCACATCATATATGAAGTTTTGCACAAGGGTAAAAACATCCTCTGCAGACTTTCCTCGTGTTCTAGTTGGTTGTGCAAATTTGCCTTATTGGCCAATAGAAAGCTGATAGGTTTAAAAGTGACTTTTGTGTAAGCAGTTCTTCATTCATCACTACACTGTTGACAATAAACCTTTTTTAACCAAACAAAATATTGCCTAAATTTCACTAATGGAATTTAACTCCGGGTGTCATACTTCAGCCAAATTGTAATGAAGCTTTGAGATGTGCATCATTAAGATTCACTTTCTTTAGATTTCACACAAATTTTATTTGAATATAAATGTAAAAAAACAAACAAATAAAAAAACTTGCATGTAAGTGCATGTACTGTAAATGAATAGTGCTCAATGTTTTCATGAGTTTGACTTAATTTTGACTTAACACTTGTAAGATTAATTTTAACCACAAAACACAATATCTACACATATTTCCAACAGTGACTTTTGAATGAAATTGGGCCTCGTAAACTGTGATCTCTTTTCTCAGATTAACATGATTTTAGGTGTGAAAGATAAATATAAAAGGCGTAATGTTTTCCTGTTTATTGCTTTATCCTCTCCTCTTCATAGTTTGGTGTTCCACAACACAACAAAATCTTTTACCATCCAGCCTCGTTTTCATTCTGTCTCAGTCTCTTTGATTCGAATATTGTTTTATCCAGCGAGTCAAGGCTTTCTGTTAATTACTTCTCTATTCATTAAACCATGTGGATCTGTCCGAGAGGAATTGTCTGACTCCTGCATTAAATGGCCCACATTCCTATCCTCTGATGCTGAAACTAACATGAGTTCCCCCCTTTATCTCTGCAGCGCGTCAAATTAGCACACAGTGGATTCATGTTACAAAAGAGTCGGCCAGCAAAAAAACTTGGAGACAACCTGATCGGGCTTTTTGCAGCCCGTTCTTACAGCTAGGGATCTGCTCATGGATGTTCAGTGAGCCACAGGGCTGCCATGGGAACTAATGACCGATTTATTTTGTGGAACATGATCAAATTTAGTAATGTGTTCGATAAGACATTTCGCACTGGAAATGAGCCTTGGAGCTCAGTTATGGAAATTATTATTGATGTTTCATGGTTGTTTCAGTAATGCATTCAATCATTCATGACTGAATTAAATTTAATGCACTCTGGCTTCACAAAACTATAATTGCACAGATTCTTCACATTTATAGAGGACACATCAGCACATTGATTTCCTAAATATTTTCTATTAAATGTTAATCATTAAGTTAATCCAAGCATTATTATATTTAAATAAGCTTCTGCTGCTACTATTATACTGTAACAGTTTTCAGATCTCCGGAGGGCTGTTATGTGTAAAATATGCATGTACATTTTTATAGACACAGTAACATACAACATATTGACAGCGGAATTGAGTTTGGTTCTCTAACAAAGTTTCATAGCAGAACTCCTATTTGTCCATAAATCATGAATAAACATTATATAGTAAACAGGAATAGTTCACCCAAAAATGAAAATTCTGTCATCATTTACTCACCCTCAAGTAGTTCCAAATCTGGATGAATTTCTTTGCCGAACACAAAGGAAGATATTTTGAAAAAAGTTGGTAACCAGACTGTTTTGGGTCACCATTGACTTCCATTGTATTTTTATTTCCTACTATAGGAGGAAAACCAAAACTATTCCTTTAAGAAGTATGATATACGGCATGAGTCAAATGCATCTCATTTTATTAATGTGTGTGTATGTATGTATTCCTGACATGGTGCTAAAAATAATAAACGACAAATAACTAAATGCACTGTCAAATTAGGGAAATGTGTTAACTGCACTATGATGCTGTTAATGAGTTTCATTTCCCATAAATATGATAAAATCAACCTATGAATTAAGGATTTTTACCATTTTGTCTCAAAAATGTTCCATATGTTGATATCCTAAGTATCAGTGCACTTTTGGATTCTAATGGCATTATTTTGGATAATTAGTCATCAGTGGATTCATCAGTTTACAGGCTGTTTTCATGTTCTGCTCAAACCCACATACTAGTCACATGCGCTTACAGAGAAGCGGGGTTTATAAGGGGATCTGGGCTATCTGAAGGAGAGCGAACAATTGAAAAAAAGAGGGGGCCGGAGTGAGATGAAAGGCGAGGGTTTGAGAGCGACAGTGCACTTGTTCCCTGGTTCAACCAAACAGAGACAAGCTTGCCCGGTTTCAGGGTGCATGTGTGAAGGAATGCATTCATTAACGTAATTCCTCTGCTCTCAAACAAGGCTTCCGTCATTTGGAGAGTAAGCGAGGGAGCCGGGAGCCACGGGGTGGAGGGGCAGTTCTCGCTGAAGAAGGGGTGAGGGGTAAATACACCCCTTTCTCTGTAGTCAGGAGGGCAAGGAGCCCTAACACAGGCCTCTGCATCCAAGGCGATCTGCATGTGAAAGCCCCGGGCATGACAAAGGGATGAAAAGGTGCTGGGCAGGACCTGGACAATCCCTTCCTGTTCTGGTGGGTCGTTTGTTTCCATGCTGTCAGATACTGGGCCGCCAGCCCTCTCTACCCTCATCTCCTCAGCCCTCCGGTGCGTTGTTTCACATTCTCCCTCGGTTTTGTTTTCCGGCTATTTCTTATACGTGCTTCTTATTTTTATTTATTTTTTTTCATTCACGTGAATAGGAGTGATGGACCAATGTAATGTCAAATGGCGACTGGAACAATTGCTTTCATGGCTGCGTCTAAAAGCCAAACAGCACCATGCATGAGAACTGCTTTGCATAACAAAAGAAGTGACAAAACCATTAGGCCAATTAGAGTATTTATATAAACACAGTAATGAAGGGATTCAAGCAGTCATAAATTATGCTTACCGTGTGGGAAAATAACTTCAGTTCTCTCTGAAACTGCACATGTTTGCTGTTTCAGAGTGTGGTGCTAGGGCATAGCATTTATTTAGAAAAATCAAATGCATCGCATTAACGCAAAGAATGAATGCTTGGAATGAAAATGTAGCACATCAAATTTCAAATCTCTGTAATCTTGCGCTGTTCTTATGCTGCTCCAACAGGGACAAAAAGAATGTTAATTATGTAAATTAAAAAGTGCTCTAATCCAGAGGGAGGAGTTGTTCCCATAGCATTAGCTTTAGTTGAGTATTGGCACATATTGACAAAACATTAGCCTCCATCCGCATTGTGTAATGGTTTTTTTTCTGCAGAGGAAGTCCTCCTACTGAGATGAATGCCTTGTTTTCTTCTTTATCATTGTGGTGCGTTCTGATGTGCACCGGTGTTTAGTCAATCTCTGTTCTTCTACTTCACTATTCCCATCCAGCTTGCCAAAAGAGGACAAATGAGTCTTTTAATATTAGGCCAATGTGACCAATACACTCAAACACCTCAAAACAATGGGAATAGAGCGTTAGTTCTCAATAAAACAAGCAGAGGTAGAATTTAAAGTAGAATGAAACTAATGTTGGTTTTTTTAATGATTAGGTCTACTTACCTTTGTGTTGTTTTAAACTACTGTAGCATACTTCTCTCTTGTGAAACCCTAAAGGAGATATTTGGTAGACTTTCAGTGCTGTTATTTTACATGTAATAAAAACGTGTAATAAAACGAACAGCTCAACATATCATTTTATGTTTAAATGAAAACAAACCATATCTTCTCCAAATGACATGATGGAGGGTAAATGAAAACACTTTAAAAAACAAAACATGTGACTGATAGGCTAAGTGTAGAGACCAAGCGTTTTGGAAAATGGATAGACATTCACGCTCACTTTGCACGCACTAGGGGCAAAAATAGCATCTCTATGGAAGAGTTCATGTGAATATGCCAGATGCATATCTTACAGACATGCTTCAGAAACGAGTCGCATTTAAAACGGGCTAACTGTTTTTTAGATGTACAGACTCTCTCTCTCTCTCTCTCTCTCTCTCTCTCTCTCTCTCTCTCTCTCTCTCTCTCTCTCTCTCTCTCTCCTCCCACAGTCTGATTTCTGCTGCTGGGACTCAGTGTGATCATGTGACGGGCTCGAGAGCGCAAGAGGAGCTGGTCGGTAGCGGAGGACCGAATGCCAATCTCATTGAGAAAGCGCCTTTATTGCGCGTAAGAGACGGAAGGGACAGACGTTTCTAGTGCTGCACACATACACAGACAGACAAGACACAGGAAGCTCTGGGGAACTCGGGGAAAGGGTGCATCTTCACCGCCTCAAGAGGAAGTTAAGGACAAATCTCTCGCTAAAATAAATCTTAAAAGGGGCACTGGGCACGCGGGAGTCGCCTTTGCCGGTAACTTGTGGGATTTATCGGGAATTGTTTCTGAAAGGAGACCTGGCTTCGCTCTCCACACGTTTATATTTCATTTGGTTCCTTTAATTTCATTTCATCTGCTGCCCTAACAACTGTCATCTCCCGAATTGCCGTAGCCTATTGCAGCAGCGGATTGTGCGTAAAGACAGAGACAGCAGCCTTTTCCGCGGACGAGTCGGGCACTTGCCTTCTTCACTTGCGTTTTTGTACTCTATTTATTATTTATATCCAAGCCTTTATTTATTTCGGGACTTTTTCCGTCTATTTTGGGGCGTCGGTGGTGATTTCTGTGGAATATGGTGGGGGAAATGGAAACGAAAGAGAAGCCGAAGCCGACCCCAGATTATCTGATGCAGCTCATGAACGATAAGAAACTGATGAGCAGTCTGCCCAACTTCTGCGGGATCTTCAACCACCTCGAACGGCTTCTCGACGAAGGTAACGTCCGTCAGATCCCACCGAACGGTGCTGGAAACGGAGCGCGGTTGCTCGCGCTTAATGCAAAGCGGTTAATAGCAACAATTTACAGCGTCAGTTGCATTTTGGGTGTCAGATCTTCATCCCTGTTTTGCCGAACACACCACTTATACAGCCTTTTAGTTCTGCTCTAATAGCTGCTTAAGTTTACGCGTCCGTTCGGTAAGTCACTACTTACAAGGCACTACTTTGCAAGGGGGATACCTGTGGCTTGCGAGATGATTTTTTCTGAATAAGACCGTAATGCAATAGGTTCATTTCACAATTTTACCTTTTTGACAATTGTTAACGCATAGCCTAAGTAAAACGTCTCTCATTTAAACTCTTAATTAACCAGTTTAAACAGGCAGATATCGATGTAGAACTTATGTAGCCCCTTCCATCGGCCTTAAAGAGAATTAACCAACACTTACAAGTGAATATTTGAGTAAAATGCATTGCACTGCTAATGTCTATGTGATCACAACAAGGCAAGCAAGAGAAACTTACTCACACCTACAGATCCTCTTCTGGACGGTTTCTATTTAAATAGTCGGCGCCAGACCTGTTGTTTACTAAAATAACCCAGCAAAGTGTCCTAGTATGTGAAAGCCAATAGTTAAGTAAAGGCTATAAAAAACAACTCAACATTTGTATGTAAAACAACACACAAAAATAGCCTACAACCCGCTTTGTAGCTGCATCTAAGAATAACAATCAATATTCAAAAAGCTTAGTTTGTCAATTTAGTCTTTGAATACAGTATGTGCACAATGATATGGTTTAACAGATATGCCAGAGCAGTGAACCACTTAGTAATTTGTGGTTTAGGGTGAGAATTATATGTACTGTGGCACCAGGGGGCTCCTCACTTATTCTTTATAGAAACCTCTTGTACCCATCTCCTGCTGTCAACTTTATAAAGTTCTTAGTGAGGTTTATATATTTCCCCAAACTGTGCTATTTTTCTCATTCAGTTTATTTTCTAAATGTTTTATAGAGACACTTGGTCCTTTATTGCAAATTAAATTACGGTAATTATCTTTTAAAAGGATTATTAAAAGCATCTATCTATCTATGTCTCTACATGATTTCTGTCAATAGAGAGGGCCTGTTTTATTCCTGAACGCTGAGGCCGTTTTGTAGACTGATTTTCACTGTACTTTTATTTTGTTATATTTTTTCCTATTTAACACATGCTTTTTTTTTTGCCTGCCAATTGAAAATCTGTTGTCAAACAAAGCAAACGTAATTTCAGATCATGATGTGCTTGTAATAATTTAGAACCTCTTGAGCAAACCTACGTTTTAAATTACGTTTATAAAACTCCATCATTACACACATTACTCTACATTACCGACTCATTACTCATCATTACTTTCTCATTACAGTATGAGGGAGAGGGAGTCGTTATATTTTTGACATCTTTGAGCGCTGCCACCCTCTCTCGCTCAAGTTAGGAAGGTTGGTAGGTTTATAATTGCTGACACACGCAGTCCCAAATAACTGTTTTCCGGTGAATCATCTGCGCCCAGCATGCCATTCTAATGTGGACGCAATCCCTTGGCATCTGCAGTTAAATACCCGGGGATTGTATTCATCTGTGAATCACAGCGGAGTGATGTCATTTTAAAATGTCGGTTTCATTTTTAGACTTATAATCAAATAAAGTATTATTAGTCAGTTTTGACTCAAATCCATCAAAATGTGTCTTTAACACTATCCCGTTAAACTTGCATTTCGGGTATCATCATACGCCCCTCGGGAGGGCCTGCGGCCTGGCTTTACACTTTGTGCTTTGTGAATTGCAGCAGTTTCACAGTCGCTTTCTTGTTTATTTCTTGTCACTCACATTTACAGCCTTTCCCTCTGGTCGAAGCTAGCTTTCCTCTCTGGATAAAGCCTGTGATGTTCGCCATGTAATCAGGACAATGTGGCTGATCTTACCTGCCAACATGAAGAATATTCAGCATTTCACTTGCGAAGTATGACTCACGTTGCGAGTTTTCACAGATTTTTATACCGGGAGTTGGTGAGAATCTGGCGTATAGATGTGTCATGCTGTTTAATATAATCTTTTTGAGTAATATGCCAGTTAGAGTCGTTTCCTCCACCACACATTATGGGTTTGTCACAGTCTAGCTTGTGCAAATCTGAATTAATAACGCTGTCAAGGGAGTACACACTCCGTCAGACTGAGACAGCGAGTTAGTCTTGTGCTCAGGAGAGTGAACTGAGCAGTCGGTTTCACTTCCACTATTGAACCATTGCAGAACTGAGCCCTGACCTCCGATAAACAGGACACGGTGCTCAGATCTGCATGTCATGAGCGTGTGCAAATGCGTGCATGCATGCCTCGGATCATATGCGTTTTAGAAAACTAAGTGCAAATGGTCGTGGCCTTTGGTGGTTATGAGATCAGAAAATGTGACTCTCTGGATTCGTAGAGAAATCCTGTTGTCATGCTACTGCAACTATATTCCTTTGTAGCTTTGTCGCTACAAAAGAACCATCACCAAAGCAATGCTACTGTAAATCATCAGATTTTGCCAAACTCAGCTCTATTTTGTCATAGAACGATGCAGAGAACGTAAATTATGGTCTACCGCTCATGCCGGACTGCTACATTGATCATACATGAAACTCTTTTCTGCACGGCTCTGTAAGAATGAAAATGGAGGAATGAATTGAAGGTGCTGAAAATCTGTGGCATCATCGATAATCGAGGCAAGCGAAAGCTCAGAAGCACTCAGTAGCTGTGCAAGAATGCATGTGTGATATTCCCCGTGGGGTGTTGTAATATCCAACAAATCTGGCTCTGTTTGGATGAGAGTGTGTGAATGTGTGCGTTTCTGTCGGCTTGCATCCATCTCATAATGTGCATTCATTTTACACTCTCATTTGTAATATCACATAATCGGATGCAAGCAGTAGCTTGGGAGCACTTTGGATTTTAGGCAATTGCTGTCATTATCACTATGAGAGCACTGTTAATTTTTGTAAATTACTCTAGATTACTGTAATCTACTGAAACTAGAAATATAGACAAACTGTTATATTCTCTCATAAATTACTATAATATCGTTATCGTTTTTTTTTTCTTTTTTTCTCCTCTTGAACATTTGGGATGGTGCTCATTTACCAAGTATAGAGCCAGGCTGATTATAATATCCGTTTCCAAAGGTCACAAGTTCACATTTAATCAGAGGGCACTGTATACTGATGGGATCCTCTATTGTTGTTTTGCCCTAGAGCACTTCACTTAACCCTGGGTTCCTCCAGGGGGACTGTCCTTGTAGTACTGTCTGACACTTTGGATGAGAAAGCTGTTTGAATGGCAGATAACCTGTAGGCCTAATACTAGGCCTGCTTATCTATTAAATTATTTAACTAAACGTATTGCATTATTTTAATTAATCAAATAATCACATAAACTGCCCTCCAAAAGTTTGGAAATGCCCTAGAAAAGTGGGTTTTGGACAATATTGGCATGAATCCTTTTTAATTCTGCACTGAATAAGGGATAACATAAACTACGGAAACATATTTTATTACATAAACAGTTTATACATAGAAAATATTGAAATTTTTGATTAATCAAAATATCCAGCATTAGCAGCTATTACTGCTCATAATCTGTGCATCCGAGCGGTCTGTTTATT
>JAUMHE010000062.1:4362959-4373940 GCA_032359235.1 Enteromius mattozi
GAGAGTTAGTTGACATGTAGGTGCAAAGCTACTTATTGTCAACAGATTGTTCAAAAGGGACCATCAAAATAAAGTGTCACCTTGAATTTTAATGCAAGTGTTTAAATCATATAGCTACTGCTTAAATACAATGGTTAAAGCAGCAGCAGCTCTCATGTTCAACATGGTGTATGAAAACAACTAGCATGTCACTTGTCTCCTTATTAAGACACTTTCTGCTTATGCTCTGTTGCTTGTAGAAACACTTTGAAAGTGTACTTGGGTTGTTAACTATTAACTATGACATTTTCCTCAGTAAATTCCTAATTTGCTGCTTTAATGTTAGTTATAAAGGTAGTTGTTAAGTTTAGGTATTGGACTAGGTATATTTAGTTGTTTAGTTTAGGATTATAAATGTAAAATAAGGTAATGTGGAATAAGGCATTAATATTTGATTAATTACCACAAATAAATGGATAATATTCTAGTAATATGCATGCTAATAAGCAACTAGTTAAGAGCTCCTAAAATAAGGTGTTGAAAATATTTTCATAGAATTATTGTAATGGTACAAAAAACAAACAAATAAATAAATAGTTGAACGATTTTTGAAACACTTTTTAGCAAAGGCATATTAAATTGTTCAACAGTAACAGTAAAAATGTTTATGTTGAAAAAAGAAAGAGAAAAAGTATAATAAGTATTTGCATATAACATAGAGCAGAATTATTTAAAACCTTTCTATTAATCTAGGAGGTCTGTAGGAAACATTAATAAAAAATAATAATTGTAATGCATTATTAGAATGATTTCTGAAGGATCATGTGACACTGAAAACTGGAGTAATGATGCTGAAAATTTAGCTTTAAATCACAGGAATAAATTGCAACTTGAACTTGAACTTAAAATATATAGCATTTACAAATAATATTATATATATATATACAGTATATATATATGCAAAATACATTTTTGTATCCAATAAATGCAGGCTTAGAAAAAAGAAAAGTCAATATACAATAGTGACATATTTTTTTCACATAGTATTTTATGTTCTGGTTAAACATTTTATTTTGACCGAGGGGGCCTTTTGTGTTATCTTTTTTATTACATTAGTTTTGTGTAATACTGTAACATGGAAATATTGTGAACCCGAAGTGTTCGATATTCACTGTGTTTGTTAAAAAAAAATCTGAGACTGCTGAAAAACATTGAATCATGAGGCACACACCGAGTATATCTAATGATTAATAATCACAGTCTCAATCACGTAAGTCTAAATTGTTTGATTAGCATATTGTCAAACAACAAAACCGTTAATCTAAGATCACGCTTTACTCTATAAAACCATTTTATGTGACTGTAGACGCTGTAACACACTGAATGGTTCATTAGGTTTAAGAGCAGTGTTTAAGGAGCGTTTGCACTCCTTTACTGCAATATTAAAGCGCATATAATTCACTGGTAAAGGAAATGTAGCATATAGCCTGCCACTATATCTGTAATCCTGTTCTTGCATCCTGATTGATGTAGTTAACTGATGGTGCCTGTGTTTCTCTTTATTTCAGAGATCAGCAGAGTACGAAAGGATATGTACAACGACACGTTAAACGGCAGCACGGAGAAGAGAAGCTCAGAGCTCCCGGACGCCGTTGGCCCCATCGTTCAGCTCCAAGAGAAACTCTATGTGCCTGTTAAAGAATATCCTGACGTGAGTCTCAGACCTGTAAACACACTTAGAGCTCCATCACAGGGTTTTAAATAATGAATGCCATTTTTGCGTGCACACGTGGGTTTGTTTGTTATATTAAATTAAAAATTCAATGACAAATGATTAAAAATGCATCCCGAGAACCTTTCGGTCACATGATCTAGTCTCGGGCAGTAGTTGAAGGTCAGTTAAAAATGATTTCAAGTAAATGTCTGCATACACACACAGGCTCTTTACTGAAGAGTAAATGGAATAGTAAATAACTGTGTGCAGCTGCTCAGTATGGCCCTTATTTAATTACAGAGACATACAAGTCAATGTAATCTAGTTTTCCTTGCATTAGGACATGGGCCCACGTCCAGTATATTGATTTCATTAAGACGTACTGAAGGAGTGAGGTTGCACAAAGTGTTTGAGTCCATTTTATGAGTCCATTTAATTTATTGTGTTATTAAGCTGATGGTTTGTGGTCGACTGTGGCTGTGCGTCTGAGCAGTATAAATACGCAGTGCAGTGCGTCTGAGCTGTTTTTTTCTTCAAGCGTCACACTCAAGATTATATTTTTCATTTAAAACTTTTCCAAAAGTTCAAATTCAGTCATTTACTCACCTTCATATCGCTCCGAACTCTTCCTTGTCCCTTTAAAAATATATATTTAGTGAAAAAGAAGTGATTAATTGTACTGAATGTGCACTTACAGTGTACTTCTTTGCAGGTAATATAGAATTAATTAAATAAAAGACCACTACCACCACAGCTAATCAGAAGCATTCGTGGGCTTCTCTCTGAAAGCGCACTGCTTTAGCAACTAAATAGATATGTTTATAATCTTATTCATAAATATTAAACCTTTTTAACATTGTTAAATGTACATACTGAGTGACTGATAACATCTTTGTTGTGGATTACACTCGTTGGTTCGCAGTGAGTTCACAGTTTTAACAGACATCTTTGCTTTTATTTATTTTCAAGATCTAAGGTTACACTAAATTATATTTAAAGGAATAATTCACCCAATGAAAATCCTGTCATCATTTACTCACCCTTGAGTAGTTCCAAACCTGTATGAATTTCTGTGTTCTGCTGAACACAAAGGAAGATATTTTGAAAAAAGTTTGTAAGCAGGCTGTTTTGGGTCACCACTGACTTCCATGGTATTTTTTCCTACTATGGAAGTCAGTGGTGACCAAAACAGCCTGCTTACAAATGTTTTTTAAAATATGATATTATAATATGGGTGAACTATTCATTTAAACTCAAATTAGACACATTTAATTTTGAACAAAGCATTGAAATTCATCACATGAGATTATCCACTGTCATATAGTTTGTATGCTGTTGTTCCAGCCGCAACGTAGTTTCTAAATTAGAAATTTCACAGCTAGTGAAGGCTAAAACTCCAATTAACAAGTGTTGTGGCGTTGCGTCATGTGTAGTTAGGACATGGTGTAAGTCCTACACAAGTGGTCAAAAAGGCACTTCAAAGATCAGCTAACTGCAATTACACATACATGTGAGCTATAATATGTTTTCTTTCAATTACATTAAACATGTAGTTAAGTGTCTGAAAAAGTGTTATTATAATGATACATATTATTTGTTTAAAGTATATAACTTTATATAAGGTATATCAGTGTACTTCTTTTTCACAAGGATGTTCTTCAGAAAACCATTTTTTATGTCACACAGAAGACAAAAAATGAACAAGTAAAGACAAGATTTTCATTTTTAGGTGAATTATTCCATATATTTTTCTGAAAGTGGTATCCTACCCCCTGTTGCTTTCTCTGAGTCTCTGTGCATCTCTAATAAAAGGGGGTGACATTGAATTCTCCGTTTGTGTTGAGTCAGAGCCACTCAGCCGTGCCACCAACAACCCGGTCGGTGGTTAACAAATCTTTCAAGCGATCGCCGTCAGATCCTGCTTGCCTAAGGCACCCGGCCCTGGGGAACCAGGCGAGTTCCGAGCTGATTGATCCCAATTAACTTCTTCTGTCCCAGCTTGATTCCAGCACGGCCAGCACTAATTGAGTCTCTCCAGCAGGGGCGTAAATACTGTTTGGGATTAGAGCTCTCCATTTTGCTGAAGTTTTCTGGTTTGTGGGGCTGTTTATGCACCTGGATTTCCCAGGAGAGAGGGCTACAATGCTAAACAACGCTGATGCAGTGGCGCTTGCGTGTTTTTTTGACTAATTATTGCTTCGACCCAGAGCGTTTTTTAACATGGCTTGTTTGATCCATAAAATGCACACAATGAGAGTGGATAGGAGGATATTTGAAAGTCATTGAGGCTGCACCTCTGGCATGCTTGCCGTTAATAACATTAATATTTTATTGTTTCCTGCGCACAATACTGGAACTTTATAAAAAGCTAATTTCATTTTATATTCAATTACAACTCCAGTTTTCAAGGGTATGATGCTTTCTGTCTGCAGTTGAGGCATTGTGGGTAATTTAGCTCCTGCTCTTAAAAGTCTGAGAGTTAGCCAGCACTGCAGTAAAGGCTATCATGAGTGTATGTGTGTGTGTGTGTGAGAAGGTTCTGGCTGCCCTTGCTGGTTTGAAGGACACCCATGATCATTATTAGTGAGTTTGGGTTCATTAGGAGGTGGAGGATGAGCAATAAAAGAGACGTCCTTAAATAGCCCTCAGTGCCAATGGATTACTCCATACCATCAGAGACTGGAACTCATAGTACAAAAAAGATAAAATAGCCTATTGTAAATGATCTGAACAGGGTTTTTTTCATTTTGCTGATTTAAAGTGTTGTTTCTGCACTGTTAGAGTCACTAAACAAAATTGCAAATTTTTTTTTGTAGAAATTTCACGATTTATCATGATTCTTTGTCAATTTGGTTTTACTGTTTTGTCTGAACAGTACAGCCAAAGTAATTTTCCTGTTATAAAGACAAAGCCTTTCAATTTTTAACAAAATATAAAAAATAAATGGCGGATATTTAGGTCAAAGTGGCCGAAGATAAAAACCTTAGTCATTATTTTATCTTTGTTATTAAAAAATAAGAACAAAGGTACACATTACAAATACATATAATATAGATAAGACAAACATAGTTTTTTTTTTCAGGTAAAATATGTGTATTTAGCAGGAGCATACAAGAAATTAAATGCACAAATCTAAAAATAAAACACTATATATGATTTATTCCTCTTAAAGCAACTGTATTAAAGTTTTTCAGTCAAGATTACTTAGGGATTTTTCTGTTTGTATTTTGTTTTATTAATTTTAAAAGCGGAAAAAAAAAATCTGTCATCAGTCAGTCAATTTTGTCATAGTATATTATTTTTATACCATCATTTGCTCACTTAAACATTTTTAAACCTGAATGACATACCTTCTTTTGCTGAACATACAACTGTTTGGTAACCCACATTCTACAAAATATCTACTCTTGTGTTCAGCACAAGAAAGAAATTAATACATGTTTGGGACAACATGAGCAATAATGACAGAAACTAAATTTTAGGGTGAACTATGCCTTTAATGACAGTCAGCAGCATGTTTAAGACCTGCACGCATCTAATATACAGACAGACATCCATTTTTCTCTCAGCTGTTTACTTTCATTATAGACACAACCAACTGAGTCGATATGTAAACCTTGAGTGTTTTGACATTATTTAAGAAATCAGGTGCTGTTTGACAGGCTTTTTAGCACATGCTTCAGATGTAACAGTTATTTGCTGAGGAAAAAGCGCACGTCAGAACAGCGTGTGAATAAAATGTTCAACCGGCAAGGTTTTAAAGCAGATACAAATAATGTACTTTTGCGTAATGTACTTTTTTCCGCTACAAAACATCTTAAAAGTAAAATAAGTTTCTTTAGATTTTTAAAATGAAAAACAATATCCCTCTGGGGCCAGTTTCCTGCTTGCATTCACCAACAGCAGCGTTTTTATTCATGGTATTTACAAACATTTCGTTTTTTTGTGTCTCGTTGGTTTCATAAAAATGAAAATGGAGTGTAAACACACAATTTACGTGATTGAAAGCTTGAAAATTGACAAAATGTCCTATTACGCGCATATAACTTGCATACATATCACAGAGGCTGAGAAAAGAATACAGCGCTGCAGACAAAAAGTAGCTAAATTCCATTTCTATCGCAGTTTTTCATGTTCATGGAATAAAAGTTTTTACACAGCTTTTTAAAAATGCTGGTAGCTGGTGTTTCACATGCATATGGCCACTTATGTCACTGATAGTTCCCATAGAACTGTTTTAGTCCCTATTCTGAAGTAGGAACTTATTAAGTTCCCTTAAACGGAGTTCCTAGAATTAAATAATTAAATCCTAGCTCATGTGATGCAAACATGATGGGAAATTCCCCCAATGGTTCTAGGAACTATGATCCGCTGTGAAAAGATTGTTTTGGAACTTTTATTTTTAAGAGTGACAATCCAGATAGTCCCGCCTCCAAACTCATGCTATTGGTTAAATCAGTGTAGCTGTGTTGGGCTGGTTGTTTTGATAAAAGGGTGAATCAACATATGAATGAGCTATTTAAACGCTTATTGCAGAGCGTCTCTGGGGAGCCAGTAATCTCTATATTTCCTCTGCTGAGGTCAGAACAGCCTCGATCTCTCTCAGCAGACGTCTGATAGAGAGGGGAATCATGTTAATTGCTGGAGACCCCCTCTGGACAATCATTAACTTTAAACCATTAGTCATTAAATATCACAGCTTCTCTTCAGAAGATGTCAATTATCACCCTCAAAAGGTTGCTGTGTGAGTGTGTGTATGCGTGCATGCAGGTAGATCTTGACTGTTATCTGAGCCTAACAGAAGCTAAATGAAGGAGTATGTTAACTGTGAAGGCATTCATACATGTTTGCATTGAAATCTCAATACTGTATATCCATAATGATTTTGCTGATCGTTTAAAATGATGCAACACTGTGATTTAGCCATTTAGGTTTTCTGAACCGTGTACCTTTAGACTATACTTTCTTACTCACACATTATGAGTGCATTCAGAGGTTTTTCCAGTAAGAATAAAGTGATTTATTTCAAACTCAGTGATTAAACATCAAAAAGCATGTGATCACCCTATTTAGACTTTATGTGGCATTTTAAAAAATGCTAAAATATTTAGCAAAATATTTTACTATGTTCTGTTTACTTGCTGTGTATAAATGAATAATTATTTTAGTTTTTTTGCGTTTAAATGTTTTAAATCTCCTTAGTTATCTAATCTCCAGCTGTTTCTTCAATGCGATGGTTGCCTTTTATTGGGGAAGAAAAAAATTACATGAATATCTAGAAATACTGCTTTTCAAAAGTTTGGGGTCAGCAAGTTTTTTTTTTTTTTAAAGAATTAATTCTTTTCTATTACTGTTCATCATTGAAATATTAAATTAATCAAAAGTAATTGTAAAGTCGTATGTACATTGTTTAGATTAGAGCTTTTAGATTACTATTTCAAATAATTAATGTTCTTCTTCGATCTATTAATTAAAGAAACCTGAAAAATCATGGTTTCCACAAAAATATTTAACAGCACAACTGTTTTCAAAATGATTAATCAGAAATGTTTATTATATTAGAATGATTTCTGAAGGATCATGTGACGCTGAAGACTGGATTAATGATGCTGAAAATTTGTCTTTGCATCACAGAAATGAATTACTTTTTAATATAAATTTCAAAGGAAAACTTTGGATTTTAAATTGTTTAAATTTGGATTTAAATATTTCACAAAATGACTGCTTTTACTAATCATGAGAGACTTCTTTCAAAAATAAAAAACCCTACTGATCACAAACCGTTGAACGGTCCACGGCAAAAAACACTTTTCTAGCTTATATTCTTTTGTCTTGTTTACAGGCCAAATTATGTAAACATTCTTAAAAATAGAAGGATTCTCTAGGAAAGTAAAGTTATGGTCTTGCTTTCAGGAAAAACAAGTCAAAAATCTGTGAGTTTTTACTTAGAAGAAGCAAAATAATCTTGTTTTCTGTTCGAAATAAGATTGTTTTGCTTGTTCTAAGTAAAAACTCACTTAAGTTTAGCTTTTTTACCCTGAAAACTTTAACTTGTCTAGAAAATCCTTCTTGATTTAAGAATTTTTAGATATTTTGGCTAAAAACAAGACAAAAGAATCTAAGCTAGAAAAGTGGTTTTTGCAGTGTAGTGTATACATTAGTATCCTCACAAAACTGAAAATATAAAATGCATTCATTTTAGCTCATTACCAAAAATCCTGCATGATTTACACAGGAATCCGTTCTGCTCCCATTTCATGAATGAGACCCAATGTGCGCTCGAGCATCCGCCCCAGCAGGCTTAAAAATCTCTAATTATCTCGTCGCAGGCGGTCGCTGATATTTCCAGGTCAGGGGCAGGATGACATGATAGATTTATAGATGAGGTATAGTATGAAGGGAAGAGCGTGAAAGAAAGAGTGAAGAAGATAAGCAGCCTGGGATGTGCGGTGGTGATGAATGTGAGGCTATGATGAGGTCGGGGAATCGGGGCAGAGGAACAGCGGCCTGCCCCGTCTGATAAAAGAGAGCGAACGGCCCCACACGCACCCCGAGTGCCCCACACACACACACACTCATCTCCCAGACAGGCACGCAGCGGCACAGAAATTAATTTGCTCCTTCAAACTCGTGCTGTGTCGCCCCTCTCCTGGCAGCACGCACCCGTTCCGATTTGCTGAACAATGTTATTAGGCTGGGAAAGACAGCCGTCCTAGAAGAGCGCTGCTGCTTGAGAAGATTGTTGCCTTTCATTCGAAGGTACAAATCTACAGTTATTGTTGTGTGTGTGTGTGAGGGAGATAATGTTAGGGAAAAGACACTGGGCCATAGAGGAAGAGCGCTATAAATACTCAGCTCAGGGTCTTGGTAGAGACAAATCTTTTAATTGTTGAGCGTGAAGCGAACCCACAAGTGAGTGAACCTCTGCTGTCATCTATCATTTCTCCCAGTGTGTCCTTTTCTGGGTCAAACTCGTCTACAGTCGGGATGAGCAGCTATCAGAGGTTATTAATCATTATCAACATCAGCTGCAAGATTGATTTGTCTCCTTTAGCAGGTGTGAACAGTGAATTACTTTTAATCAACTGGTGTTTGGGTTTTTTGTTGTTTGTTGTTGTGTATTTATGAAGTCAGTGCTCCTAATATTCACACAGGTGTCAAGTAACCACAAGTGTAGAGAATCACAGCCACAAAATGACACAATGCTTTCCTTTAATATTCAGTTTGAACAGGATATCTATTTATATCTATTATATGTAGGTTTGAGTGCATTTATCAGAAATACAGAATTAATATGAAACATCATTACAATTTTAAACAACTGTGTGTGTGTGTGTGTGTGTGTGTGTGTGTGTGTGTGTGTATTTATATACACACACACACACACACACACACACATATACAGCTCTGGAAAAAAATAAGAGACCACTGCAGAAAAATAAGTTTCTTTTGGGTTTTATCCTAAAAACTGTTANNNATATAATATTTAGTAGATTTTTTTCTTTATTTTTTGTGCTTTTTTGATGATAAGAAAGTTCAAATAAGCAGCTTTGAAATAGAAATCTTTTATGACATCACAAAATGTCTTTACTGCCCCTTTAAATTAATTAATTGCATCCTTGCTGAACAAAAGTATTACTCAAAAAAAACAAAAAAATTTTCACTGTTAGTGAATATTTTTCTAAAACTAAATGCCATTAAGTTTAATATATATTAAAAATTGTTAGTTGTGACTAGTGTCCAGTATTGTTTTTTTTGTTTGTTTGTTTGTTTGTTTTAGTCATTTAATATGTAAACATTTTTCTGTTATTTTAAATGAGAAAAGGAATTTGTAAAGAAACGAGTGTATTCCAAATGAAAATGTTACTGCTCAGAATATTTTTTTTCTTCTTTAAAAAAATAAATAAATAAAACCTTTAAAAGTACATTAAAAACAGGCACAAATAAGAAAATCGTTAAAGAGAGTATATAGCTATAAAATTCATGTTAATCTTTAAGTTCAGATAAAGAAGACTAATCAAATTGGAACTGTTCATAAAAATCAAATTTTTAAAATCTAACTTACAAAATCTCTATTGATCGCAGATCTGAGTGCAGTTTGAGATAGTAAGATCTCACTGAAACTCTAGAGAGCCTGTGTGAAATTCCTGGGCTCTTTTTGTGGATTTGAGGGACTTTTCTTCATTTGCTTATTAGAGAAAAAGCTGAGATATTAAAGTTTTTCTTTCGTGTTAAGGCTAAAATCCCAAGATATTGTGTATGAATTGACTTTCATGGCAGTTTTTGCTGTTTTTCCTCTCATATTTTGAAGTCTGTCTGCTTCTTCATGTCCTTTAACAATACATTATAGTCTCACTTTCCTGGACCAGCGCTGTGCCACTCTGAGACGCTGCTATTTCAGGAAGATAGTTGTTTTCAGACAGTGCGAGCTTGTCCTCGTGACTTCTTGTATATATGGATCTAAAGGCAGTATGTTCAGCGCATGTGTGTGGCATCTGGCCACCTGCTTCTCCTCTCTCCAGGTCTCATTGTTTTAATTAAATGGGTCTAATGGGATGGACCCATAACTCAGAACTGAATGAGGGCTTAATGAAAACAGAACTACTGGACGTTAACTGGAGTATTGGCTGCCGTACCTGCAGCAGCTGGTGTTGATTAATATGACTTCATCTCCATGTCCATGTGTGTGTGTTTGTGTGTGTGAGACTGACCTTACTGTGCAGTTTTGTAGTTTTGTGAATTACAGAAGTAAAATGCTTATAGGGTTTTAATAAATTTCTCGAAAACCTAGAAATATCAGGGCATTAAGTCTTAAGAATTATTAAATGATCTTGATTCTGATGCTTAAATTTAACTTAAGTTTGTACAACTTGCACAGTGAATATACATTTTTGGTGCTGCATATATTTTTTATTTTATTTTTTTGTTAACTCTTCAAAAGTTTAGATTTGGGAAGAGTTTTTTTATTTATTTAGCTATTTATCGATATTTATTAACTAATATTGTAAAATATTATAGCAATTTAAAATAAGTGTTTTCTATTTTAATATATTTTAAAATGCAATTTATTTCTGTGATCAAAGCTGAATTTTCAGCATCATTAGTCCAGTCTTCAATGTCACACGATCCTTCAGAAATCATTCTAATGTGCTAATTTGTTACTCAATTATTGTTTGTTATTATTATCAATAATTTGTGGTACATTTTTAATGACTCTTTGATAAATAGAAAGATCAAAAGAAAGATTTTTTAAAGATTTTTTAAAGATTATTATGATTATATATATAT
>JAUMHE010000062.1:4374040-4436363 GCA_032359235.1 Enteromius mattozi
ATATCAACCTATTCTAACCCTAACCCTACCAGCCTACTAATACTCTGCTAGCACTCTATTGAGAGTTAGTAGATATGCAGGTGCAATGTTACTTATAATCAACAGAATACGTTAAAGGGACCATCAAAATAAAGTGAAACCATTTTTTTTTTGATTACTTGAAAGTGTCCAAAAATATGAATTAAACTTTTGAATACATAATATTGACTATAAACTTATTCACAATGTTTAATTACTCTATTTGAAAAATAATTGGGACCTTTTAAATTGGCACTTCTCCAAAAAAAAGAAAAAAAAAGGCCAGAATGCTTTATAAATAACTCTAAATGATTCATTATCAAATCAGACTAAATAAATAAAAAATATATATATAAATATTTGTATATAAATATTTAATGTGTGAATATTGTAAATAATTACTTGTAAATTGCTCAGTTATGCTTTTTAACCGATATAATGACTTAATTTTCATAATACTTAAATACATTTTTACTACTCAAAATAAAAAAGAAAAATCACATTCTCTCAGTTGGCCTCAGTTGCATGTACATTTGAAAACAATTATTGATCATGCAAAATCAAACAATTTTTTTTCCAAATATCAGATCAAACTGTATCCCTATCATCTTAATAATTAACCCTTAGTGTGTTTTTGTTCTGATTCTGGGTGTCTGGTGAAAGTGAGCAGCGCATACATAACCCTGTTCTGCTGTCCTCCACCTAAAAGCACTCATACACACACTGAGGAGAGGAGAGGTGAGGCGTGTGAGTCTTCTCATTACTCTGGTGATAATAAACAATAACACGCACACAGGGGAGAGGTGCAGCGGCGTTCTGGATCACCTCGTGGCTAATGAAGGTTAATTAGGGTTCATTAGGACATGATGAGCGCTCACAACACCACCACAGCCCTCTGCTTTACGCTTCGGGTCCTCCTCTCCGGCTGTCACTCCTGATGCCCTCCTCAACATCCGCCCGGACAGACAATATTTCATCAATATATTCATATACAGTATCACATACTGGGTCAGGTTTTCAAACAAACCATAAATTAAAATTCATTTCATTAAACTGGACGTTATGATAAATCTTTTTTTTAAACAATTAACCTCAAGAATCCTTCTGTATTGTATATGATATGCAAATTTTAAGGCCTCTAAATTAGCAACATGGTCAAAACTAAGCATATTATTTCACAAAAGTCAGATTATTGGGAGATATAGAGAGACAACTGATATTTGTATGGATTGTATGTAAGTAGTCTGCTATACTGTTATAAAGAGCTCATTAAATTACAAGCTCAGAATTTCATCTTACTTTTTGGCCTTATAAATATGATCAACTGCAGTTTGGGCCTCTGAATAAAACTGAGGTGATTCTTTAAGTTTAAGCTCCATATTCTCACTATATATTACTATATAAGTCAAAAAATGTGATGTATTAATACTGGGTGAAAAACAGTCTCATCAAGTTGCTTTAATTAGACACTTGAGCTTGTTTGTCTTGTTTTGATAGTTCTGGGTCAGTCGTATAGAAAGTTTCCCAGAGAAAGGCTTAACGGCAAATTTATTTATAAATGAAACCCATAAATGTAAAGTCATTTGAAAACATATTGTTCTGTCTCTTTGAATGCAATCGCTGCATACGTCTAAAGAACAGGTAAAACATACATACATGCATATACTGTAGAGATAATATATGGAATCAATATAAATTCTGTACAAAAATGTTATATATTTTTTTATGTTAAACACTCTAAATCCACTCATTGACCCACTGTCAATTATAGTATTATTAAATTATTGTTAAATACAATATTATTCAAGTCCTCTCCTTTAAAACACGTTTATAGCACATTAATAGCAAACTCTGACATACACACACCCCTGGTTAGGAACTGAGATATATCATAGTTTATTTTGTAATATTTCAGTAACCAGAAGACAGAAAAATTCTCAGTACCACTTTATATTAGGTGGCCTTAAATACTATTTACTTACATTTAATTCAATTCAATTCAATTCAAATTTATTTGTATAGCGCTTTTCACGATACATATCATTGCAAAGCAGCTTTACACCAAAGTAATGTTTTACAGTGTATGTAGTAGTGGCTTGTACATGTACATATGACATAGATGTGAGGTAGAGATCAATTAATGACATAATCGAACAGACAAGGAACATTATAAATTAGTAGCAGGATTCGGTAGTAAATCCTCGGTAATTCGGTAAATTCTGTAATTTAAATTAATCATTTGGAACAATGCACTTATTGTGTACAAATATGTTTTTACATTGTACTTACAATACCTATATGTAAAACATCTGTAATTAATTTCTGTAATTATATTTATAATTACACTGTTGACCCATCCCTTACACCTTAACTCACCCTTAAACCTACCCATACCACCAAACCAGTCCCTAACCTTACCCGCAGCAAAAGTGCTTTGCAATACAATATGAACACAGTAAGTACATTGTACTTATTTTTTGATGTAAGTGCATAGTTGTTAAAGTCACCTAATGTAAAGTGGGACCAAATGCTTTTTCCTTTCTTTCTTTCATTATTTAAGAAGACTTAAATCTCTTTCTTAACTCTTTATTTTCTCGTCTCCTGTAGCTAAGTCAAATAATTGAGTAAATTTCAGTCTGTGTCTCACACAAAGCCATCGTGGTTCCAGGAGACTTGGCAAATAGCCCTCGAGTCAAATGAACAACATATTTTATAGCCAAAAGCTTCATTCATTGTAGCCGCATGGAAGAAAACTACTAGCTTTTGTGTTCCACAGAAAAAAAGAAAATCATATAGGTTTGAAAATGGCCGAATATTCAGAAATCCTTTAATACTGCTAGCAAAGCAACGTCTCAGTCATTTAGACCCTGCTTCCATAAACCCATCACACACACACACATAATAAAGTGAAATTAGACAACCACAAGGGAATCGGCCAATCAATAGCACTCACGGATCATCAGCACAGGAAGCCGTGATATAACATTTGAGATCAAGTGTTGTAGATATGCAGGCATACATGCGGTTAGACGTCTCTCTTCCTCTCGCCCTCCTTCCCCTCCCCTTGTCCTGTGCAATAATGAAAACAAAAGACATCCTGCAGCAGGGAATCAGAGCGCAGTGCTATTAGAAGCCATGCAATAATTAATTTGCCTATTACCAGAGCCGACTCGTTTATCTTCATAAGATAATGCCATCACTCCCAGTCTCTTGCAGACTCGCATGCGCTCTGTCTTAAACGGCCCTAATTACGTCCCCGCTGCCTATTTTATTGTAGTTGATGGAAAACACACTTAATCTCCACTGTGCAGAATGAGTAAATAGGCCCCAGCCTTGAACGGCAGATATTAGAGATTCCATTAAAGCCCGGTGCTTTTTTATGTGGCTTTTGTTTCGGGTGCCGGAGCACTAAAGAGCTGAGGTA
This sequence comes from Enteromius mattozi, assembly GCA_032359235.1. NCBI lineage: Eukaryota > Metazoa > Chordata > Actinopteri > Cypriniformes > Cyprinidae > Enteromius > Enteromius mattozi. The sequence continues at coordinate 4,377,483 of JAUMHE010000062.1, forward strand.
AGGTGTACGCCGATGAGGCAGATAAGTCAAGCTGTCTTTATCCGTTGCTTTTTCACACACTTCCAGATAGAGGGAACTTTGTATTGGCAAAAGCCCAGTGATATGATAACGGCCACCAGTCGAGTTTAAATGTATGAACGGCAGAAACGATCGGTCTGTTTGTAATCTTTTAGGTTTAGAAATGGCGTGGACTGTGGTCTGTTGTCATGGTTTGGGCTGTAACTCAACCTGGAGGAGGATTGTATTGCTCTTTCTCAAGAGACTCCATGGAGTTCCCAGTTTCAAGTGTCAGCTTTGTCATTTTAGTAGACATAAAATGAATGCAACTGTTGACAGAATAAAGAGCTGTCAAGTGAGTGTGAAACGCATTGCGCAGATTTGGATGAGAAATTGAGTTCGTAATAACATTTCTGACTTTTAATTGCAGCTAATTTGTGCTTAGTTTGAGAGATTGCTTCTAAAAGAAGACATATAGGAGAATAATGAGGTCTAATGAGAATCTGATTCTGCTATAGATTTCGTCTCACTGACTTCTATGAGAAAAGTGAGAGCTTTAATCAAGGATTACTACTGAAAATGTTATACTGTAGGTTCAAACTCCATATAGGACATTATATAAAATATCACTATTGTGCTATTTCATTCCAAACCAAACTCAAATGAAGACTTTTTTTAAAATAAAACTGGATTTTTTTTGTCCCTCCTTTGAAAGACCATGCAACCAAAACTTTGTTGCTTCAAAAAGTCCAATAAGAAACTGTAAAAGTAACCTTCTCTCAAACATGTTTTAACACATAGTTTAACACATAGTGTCCTGTTGGAATAGATTTTGGTGGACTGGTGGTTTCATTAAAATACATTTTAACATTTAATGTATAATTTTTTGAAGATAGGTTTGGAACTGGGTTTGAAACGAAGTGTGCAGAAGTAAATGATGACAGAATTGTTATTTTTGGGTGAACTATCCCTTTAAGTCATCATTTATTTATTGTTCCAAACCTGACTTTTTTCTGCAGTGAAACACAAGGAAATATTTTTCTGAGAAGATTCATTCCATGAAGGCATGCATTGACCTGTTTCTCTGGAACATCAGAAAGAAGAAAAGAAGCAGCATGGAAGTATCATAAAATTACCCAATATGACTTGTGAGCTATATTATAATGATAGTTTGAGGAACAAACCAAAAGCAGTTATTTCCTAAAAATCATTGTGATCGGTCACAAGTCATACAATAATGACTTATCCATTTAACCCACGACAGACTGTCCCTGTCATAAGTGTGCTGTGTTTTACTTTGCCAAGACGGTCACCAAACAAGCTGTCTTCGGTCCTGTGGTCCAGCATGTGCTGAGAAGGGTTATGTGGGATTTAAAAAGGAAGAGAATGTTGACCGTGACTCAACAAAGGACACAGCTGCCACCCTGATCACTCAACAGACCCACAGAAATGGTTTAATAGACACTCTTAAAGATTGAGTCTCCAGAAGGGGGTTTTCAACAGCGATGGCAATGAGGAAACTTTTTGGGCTCTCAAGAGAACCTTTCAGTGAGTTGTACTTAAAAGTAGGGCTGTGCAATTACTCGAAAAGCAGTTTTGATTTTGGCCTCCAACAATTATGAAAATACAATAATTGAGATAAAAACAATTAATTTTCCCCATTCTGCCCCCTTTCTAGCATTGCGCTATCGCTCCTCCATAAAAGCCCAATTTCACACGCAAATCAATAAAATAATGTAACGCGACCTTTTCAAAATGGGATGTGCTTGATTTATTGAAGTGTATTAGATTTATTCATGTTTTTAAGTTTCCGGTTGTTTCTGCCCACTCATAATCATGTTGAATAATAGTGGTTACAATATTGGCAATAATAATTGTGATTATGACTTTTGCCATAATTTTACCTTAATTTTTAAGAGTGTAAACTAATACAGTTACCAAAAGGGGGTTTTCACACCAATACTCTTAAAATAAAGGTTATTTATTGGCAACAATGGTTTAACACCCTTAAAACCTTTCCAATTGTACAAAACGTTCTTTATAGAGGAAAAAAAAAGGTCTTTTGGTTAATAAAATGTTCTTCACAGAAGGAAAATAATGGTTCTTTAAAGACAGGTTGGGAAAATGGTTCTTAAATGGCATCGCTGTGAAAAACTTTTTATAAAATGGATAGATTCTGATTGGTTGATCCGCGTCCGAAGCTGTTGTACACATAGACATGTATAGACGCCCCACTGGACTGCTCCAGGCACATAGAGGCAGCCGTCGTTCTTGGAGCGGTCTATGTGGCATCATTCACCATACTGTAGGTTCACACTGAGCCGTTCTGTGCAGGATTGTGGCGTCTTTCGACTATTCAGTCATTACTATGGTGAATGCCGTCAAGTAAAGACTGAAATATGGCAGACGGCTTACGTATAGCACAAGGCACCCATGTATATATATATGGTCGTACATTACAAAAATACACCTTTGTTTAACCATTGTGTTCCACCCACATACAGTATACGTAGATGCCTCATCAGCGACTGCTTCTATGGGCTGTGATTCACCATATTGTAGCGGTCTTGATTAGACGTCATTCACCATATAATCACTGAATATTCGAAAGATGCCACAATCCTGCACAGAATAACTCAACGGCTCTGTGTAAACCTACAGTATGGTGAATGACATCACGTAGACTTTTCATTATAAAGAACCTTTAGTGGAATTTAAGCTCCCGTGGATGTTGAAGGTTCTTTATGGCACCATTGATGTCAGTGAAGAACCTTTATTTTTAAGAGTGCGCACTGACATACTTGAGTTAGTTCACAGTGGCCCATGCGTCTTGACTTTAGCACAGCATCACTCCCACACAAACAGACACATCTCATGCTAACCTATTCACGCAAGCAAATACGTTCAGTGCATTGGCCTCCATCCATTGCCCTGACATCACCTGACAGCGAGGGAGATGAAATTTAATTCATCTTTTCTTCTCGTCACTCTCTACGAGAACACACCTAGACACTCGCACAGCCCTCTTCACACACTTGCATGCAGACATTCATCAAAGCATCAAAGGAGCTTTGTGAGACGCGCAGCAGGAGCAGGCCCACACAAAAGGCGCCGGTACAAGAGAGCGAGATTGTGTGTGTTTGATAGGAGAGCTTGGGGTGACAGCCGGTGAGTTGAGAGGTGGGGAAGTGTTGCATCCATTCAGGTAGGCGAGACGATGCTGTCACTTACGCTTTTGGTGTGCGGTGTGTGTGAGGATACGTGGAGTATGTGTGTGGCAGCTTCGCTTCCTGTTTTTTGTCTTTTTAGGAGACAGGCTAATGGGATATGTTTGTGAAATGTTTTCAGAATCAAATGTTTTTGCCATACAGTCAGCATGAAATCCAAATTGACCCCATTTACTTTCTTAATAAATGTCCCTGATCTTATTCAGGATGATTCATGAGTATTCATTCATTTTATTTTGCCCCTGAAACAGCTTTTTTCTTCTTCTTCATGTCCTTTTTTTTTTTTTTTTTTACTTTAAATTCAACACCCTCTTCACCCTCAATCCTCTCAAATCCAGAAGAATAACTTTTAGGTCCATCTTACATTATTATATTATTTTTCACTGAATATAGAGCACAAAAACAGGTTCCAGGCAAAATCAAAATCATCTTCTTTAATTGTTAACATGTAAATGCAATGTAAATGTAAATGCTAACATTTCAAATAATGTTCGTTCTTTCTGAAGAAGTCTCTTTTGCTCAGCAAGGCTGCATTTGTTTGATACAAAAATAGTATATATTGTGAAATATTATTTACATTTAAAATAACTGTTTTCTATTTGAATATATGTAAAAATTTAATTTATTCTTCTGATTGAAAGCTGCATTTTTATCATTACTCCAGTCTCCAGTGTCACATGATCCTTCAGAAATCATTCTAATATGCTGATTTCTGCTCAAGACGATTTTTTATTAATATCAGTCTTGAAAACTGTTTTTATTATTATTAAAACTGTGATATGTTTGTTTCAAGATACTTTTTTTATTTTACTTCCTTATTTTTATTTTATTATTTTAATTATGCATAAAAAGTTCCATATATATATATATATATATATATATATATGGAACTTTTTATCTTTCTCAAAATTGTAGTGTCACAGATTTGAGGGGAAAAAAAACTAAACGATGTATGAATAAATTACATATACAGCATCCTTGCTAAATAAAAGTATTGATTTTTGATTCAACTAGCAATTTGCAAATCTTCATGGAGTCACTTTTGTAGGGTTTATTGATTGATTGCATTTTATTTAAGAAAAAATAATCAAATACTACTGGCACCAAGATATTAAATACCATGGAAAAAATGGGCTGATACTATTGCATTTCAATATGTATCATAAGTCATCAATTAAATGTTTATATTGAATGCTGTTTAACGTCATCTTTACGAATAGCTCCAGAATGAAATGATATATTGACTCTGATGGTTATCCGCTAATGAACCAGCTGAATTTATTATTAAATGCTTAAAAGCTGAGTTTGATGAGTTTTAGATTTACTCCAAGCTCAAATCTCTATATGTGAAGGACACTGCAGCAGATTTTTCCCATCAGGGGATACCCGCCAGCATCTCTGAAACCCAACAGCAGAGTAAAGGCAAGGTTTTTTTTTCCATATCTGTCCGTATGTGCCTGTGTTGAAGTGCTCTCACCAGGCCCGAGCGTCACATAATCCAGACGGAGAGCGGAGGTCATCCGACCGTCTGTGAGCCGCTGCGGAGAGCCGTGTGTGTAATCCCGGCAGATGTGTGAATACAGCAGGGAGACCGCCGATGTATAATTTGTGCCTGCTGCTTTCAGAGTGAAGCCGTTCCTTCTGGAGTCTCTTGCACTGATTACTCGATCTCCAAGGGCACCTTGAAAATTGGCCTGTGCAGGCCTGAAGAAAAGACTTTGATTTGATATACAGAGTAGTTTCCATCACGTAGCGGCTCTGAACATACATGACCTTTGAGATGGCTTGGCTTCCGAAAGGGCTTGTTATTTCCATTGCTGGTCCATGAGGGTATTTTCCAGACAGGTTCATGTGTATATAAATATCAAGTAACCTGTAAGGAGTGTATTATCTTTTTTCTAAGTGTAATACATCCATGTTATGGCAGTTTTATTCAGTATTTTTAAAACTAAAGTCTCTCTTCACCTGTTGCATTAACCACGAGCAGGCTTAATAACACACTAGTGATACTGATACTAGTTTATGTCTGATAATTTAATTTATTCTCCCTGTTGTGCAAGCATTTTTGGATGGAAATAATTCTATTTCATCATTTGAATAGCAATTCTAGGTAGTTATTTTGCTAATTAGAGGATGATGTCAGCTCCCTCTGGCACTTGTGCGGTGATTAAAACCTGGGTTTGATTGTGCATCAAAGAGAAAAATATAATATTTGTGACCCTGGACCACAAAACTGGTCGTAAGTTTAAATTTTTAGACATTGAGATTTGTACATCACCCGAAAGCTGAATAAATAAGCTTGAGGATTGATGATGTATGGTTTGTTAAGATAGGACAGGCTGAGATACAGCTATTTGAAAATCTGGAATCTTAAAATTGCCTTTAAAGTTGTCCAAATGAAGTCCTTAGCAATGCAAATTACTGATCAAAAATGAAGTTGTGAAGAAATTTACAAAATATCTTCATGGAATATGATCTTTACTCAATATCCTAACGATTTTTGGCATAAAAGAAAGATCAATAGTTTTGACCCATACAATTATTGCTGACTATTGCACCAAATAAACCCGTGCTGCTTGTGTCTGGTTTGTGGTGTAGGGTTACATTTTATACAATAATTACATTGCATGCACATTAATAAGTAAAGTGATTATTTGTGATTATTTTAATTATGTTCATGCAATAATTTAAACATATACAAACATGAACAACCAATGGAAATTTGTCTGAATTATTCTTGACTGTGTGATGCTCTTAGAGCCACTTTCATTTAAATATGATTTATTAGCATGTAAAAAGTGCCATATGTGTATTGTAATAGGTTTATTAATAATAAAAAGATGGACTGACAGTCATCTTTTTATGTGCATGCAGAAATGAACACACACAACTTTTATTTGAAGGGTGAACGCGCACGCATACAAATGTAATGCACGCCCTTGTGCTTTGTGCCTCCAAGTAAAATTTAATTGCTTCTTTTCATTCATATCCACAAGGCACTTGGACAGGGATGAAGGGTGCCAGAAAAAAAATAATAAAAGCTGCACAAACACATACTCAGTGACTGTGTTTTACCAGTGGTCGATTATGCATGGAGTCAGTCATGTGAAAAGAACGTAGTGTCAGAATACCAAACGCATTGATAAAGCAGACCCCAAAGGCTTATTGATTAGAGCAGGAGGCCTGTAGTGTAAAATGGGATTTTACTCAACGCAAGGCTGCATGCCTCCAAAACAAACCACCGCCGCACGTCACACTGTGACTGTATTAGAATGGAGTTCCCTAAAGAAGAAAAGGAAATGCAGCATGCAAACTTCCTTTATAAAAAAATAAAATAAAAATAGTGATTGCATGACTGTACCGCTTCACACAATGCACAAGATTATTTTAAGTATGCAGAAATAATTGTGGATTGTGTTCTGGGGTTATTGAGTTGCATGTTAAATGATCTGAATTAACAGGTCAAATATTTTCATTTTTACAAAATCAGTCAAATGTTTTTGGACAGTTATTTTTTTTTTTTTTTTTTTTTTTTTTAAAGAAGTCTCTTTTGCTCACCAAGACTGCACTTGTTTCAGCAAAAGCATGAAGATTTTTTTACTTTTTAAAATAACTGCTTTCTATTTGACTATAATTTTTTACTTTCTATTCATCAAAGAAACTTGAAAAAAAAAATCTACTCTGCTATATATATATATATATATATATAAGACTGGAGTAATTATGCTAAAAATGCAGCTTTAAAATCACAGGAATAAATTACATTTTAAAATATATTCGAATAGAAAGTATTTTAAATAGCAAAAATATTTTACAATATTACTGTCTTTACTGTAAAAAAACATAAAAAATCTTAATGTCTTAGAATTATGTCTAAATTATGTCTTAATTTTGAAAAGTATCTAACACTCTTACTGCTTTTTACTGTACTTTTGGCATTTATTTGTTTATACATTGCTAAAAAAAAAAAAAGTGCTGCTTTGGTGTGAGACACATAGAAAAACCTAACCAACCACAAACTTTTTAATAATAGTGTATTCAGAGTTGGTCTTCTATAGTAATGTAACACAAACTCCAGCATGATCGGCGACAGAGCCTTTGACCGACAGCCTTCAGGGTCAGTCCTGATACACCTGATCGATTAGCTGAACAATTGGCGGCTCTTATCTTGTCAGTGAAGGCCCAGAGGAGCTGGAAAATGGGAGGCTATCGGCTGCTGCTCTCTGCACATTGTCTGAGTCCCGGCTGATGAGCTCCACAATAGCTCTTAGCCACCTGCTCAAATAAAGTACCTCCCAGGGAATTACATTCACCCTCTTTACACCATCTTGCATGTCCGTTATCACTTTTGAACTTAGCCAGGGTCAGAAATTAACCTGGGTTTAAGGAAAGTGCCAACATGTGTTAATGTGAGGGCAAAAGGCAAAAATATATATAAAAAAAAAACAAGTACCGGCCTATTGTAGCATCTGTATTAAACATCTAAGAAGCAACATTTGAAGTGGATCAAAAAAGTTGTCCTATAAGACAAGAACACATTTTGTATATCATTTTGTATATCAAAGTGATATACAAGTATATCACTTTCACAAACCCAAGGACATTGCATAAACATTTCAGTGACCCTGAGTAAACAGATGCGTTTTCAATTGCGTTTTGAAGGTGGATGAGATACAGTTTCACTGAGACGCTGAGGGAGGATTTCCAGGATGTGCTGTAGGGGTCAAGACACTAAAAAGACTGTTCGTCCGATGAAGAACTGTTCACTCTCTGAAAAAAAGGTACAAAAGCTGTCACTGGGGTGGTAACAAAACCGTATTTACCCCTGAAGGGTGCATATTAGTACCTTAAACGTACATATCACTACCTAAAGTATACATATGATATTAGTACCTAAATGGTACGTTTTAGTGCCTTTGGAAAGGTTACCGCCCCTATTATAGCTTTTGTACCCTTTTCAGAGTGTTAATAAACTGCCTCCAGAAGGCCTAAGAGTAGAAAGCAGGAGAATGAGGATGAATCAGATCAACTAAATATTGTTGTGCAGGAGCATGAAAGGCTTAAAAATGGTCATTATAATTCTTGTACTGAGTGTGATAAGCAGCCAGGTAGGAGCCAGTGTAGGAGGTGATATATGAGTGTGTGTTAGGAATTAGAAATTACATTAAAATGTCTTCAAACTTAAGAATTTTATGTTTATGGCCCCCTCCATAATAATGCGTCACTAAAGAAATTCTGAAGTAACATGAAATGTACATTTTTTAGTGTTCTTGATGCAAACTCTGACTTGTCAAATGACAACACTTTATCGCTCCATCCGGACGCAGATGTGGTGAGTGATATGTGTGTGTGTGTGTTTGTGTGTTGCAGTTTAATTTTGTGGGCCGGATTCTGGGCCCGCGGGGGCTCACAGCCAAACAGCTGGAGGCAGAGACAGGATGTAAGATCATGGTGAGAGGGAAAGGCTCCATGAGGGACAAAAAGAAGGTAAGAGCTACAAACACACACACATGGACAAACATTCACATACTTACACATTTATAACAAACACACATGTAGATAGAGTCTTTTTTATGGTTACAGTAACAAAGCACTTGTTAGGGTGAATTCAGGTACACCTTTTGTCATTGAGATGACTAAAAAAGGTCTCAGTTATCTTGAATTAACCATTAATAAATTATTTTAAAGTTTATTCAAAACTGTACTCTCTTGTTAATACCTTAATATATACATATAGTGCTTCGAAAGTCATTGTTTATGGTTATTTATGAGAACATATTCAGTAGTCACTTTAGATTATGTCACGGAGAAAACAATCTCAAAACAATCTCATAATTATTCATTTTAATTAGTAAATTGCAGTGACAATAAATCAAGAAATGTCCATTGCACATTACATGATTATTACACTTACTTTAAAAGTAGAAGCTACAATTTATAGACTATGAATAAACTATTAAGTAACATTTTGCAAACTACTTTGATGCTTTATTATTATGTACTTAAATAATAAAGTGTTACCTTTTTTCCTTTCTGTCTTTCTTTCTTTTTTGCCACAACTGCCATTTGCGGATGAATTGAGAATATTTACAAGCAGTAAATAATTCTCATGGGCCATGAATCATTTATCATAATTATATTATGTTACTTTACGTTAGGTTACGTTACGCTATGTTATGTCACATTATATTATAATATATGTTTACCTTTTTCCCGGATGTTGTTCCTTTTGTGGAGTAGAATATCATGTATGTGACATTTTCCACTAAAAAAGTCATGATATTCTGGGTTTTTGTTTTGTTTCTCTTAAATTTACAATGATCAGGCTATCAGTTTACAATGTAAACCATGTAACACTGCAGTTCCAGAATATCACGTTGATTGGTGAGTGTTAATTTTGGATGCTGGAGACACACAAAACACATGCACGAGCAATCACAACACACTCACGATCACACCAGATGGAGGAATCTGATTGGCTGGATTCATCTTCACACGTCCATATGCTTAAAACATATTGCTCGTTTTGTACACACACTCGAAATTCACTCACTCTGCAACTGTGGCTCCAGGTTTGTCCTGATGACAGACGAGTGTGCATGCTTACGGTCGCTCGAGAGTAAACTAGCCTGCTCCGGTCCGCTCTGCCCAACAGGGATACTTTGCAGGGAATAACAAGCCCTCCCCTTGCTCCTGAGAGCCATGGGCAGGTGTTCAAACATTGTCCTTGGCCCCAGATGAGTGGGGGCTGGATCCTGCGGTCCTGCCAGGGCTCCTCTCCCAGTCCAACCCCAGTCAGCGTACGACACGCTGGGCCAGCGACGCCGGGGCGGTGGGGGTCACAGGACACTCTGGAAGCACGGGGTCACATGCACTGTCCATCATTAACACTTGAGCAAACACACATGTTCGCATGAGCACAAACACGCAGTTTATTATCATTGGGATTATTGGGATTTTTGGGAGCAAAGCACACTACGCCTGCACTACTACGCAGATGTGCGCGATCACATATGTATCTGATCTGGAGGCGCATTTGTGTTTCCATTAGTTGGGCAGGACCCGTATTTGGACAAGTGCTGGAAGCGGATAGTTATCCGAGCCCATCCTGGGTGAGCGCGAGGAGGATCCAGAGGAAAATAAAACAAGTGCTCTGTGAAAAGCGCTGTTGTCATCTCCAGCGTTTCATGCACATCTGGATCGGCTCTGCATCCTGTCAGAGCGCAGCTGGTCGTCCGCAGATCAGATCTCAGCTGCGTGCACACACCGCCGACGGCCCCTTTCTATAGTAGGACGAGTTCGATGCTGACGGGGTCAATTGAAGCTCTTGTGCAAACATTCACATGTGTGTTTAAAGGTTCTGCTGTCTCAAGCTGCTTCGGTGGATAGTGGAAAATCTCATGCCTGTGTCCTTTGTTTCTCATGATCTATTCACCTCTTACCTTGATAGTCATTCACTTTCATTAGATATCGCACATGCCATGGACGTCTGATGCGTAGCCAGGCTTTGAAAATTTGTGAGGTTTGGTGTGGGGTTAAGAATGGTGTTACAATAACCTCTACAAATACAAATACTACAATGCATATTACTCATTAAATTTTTTTTTATGTATTTCTGTTTGGAATTTTACAAAATATCTTCATGGTACATGATCTACAGCTTTGTTAAACATGAGAAATTTAAATATGAAACAAATATTTTCACCAAAGACTTTTAAATTGTTTACTAATCAATTTTATACAATATTTGAGGTTGTTTAAATTAACAATTTTTTTAAAAATATTGGTGTTCGCTGTTTAAGAAACAAACATTTTTTTTATACATACACATATAAAGTTAAAATATATTAAATCAAATGTTTGTTGAATTAGCCTAACTTAAATATATTGTCTGCCAACACAAACACTCATTTTAGATGCTGTTATGCTGTGTTTATATAAGTGTGAATGTATGAGCAGCATGTGGATGAAACATGACACGAAAAACAAGGATGTTTGCCTGAGACAGGAATAATCTAATCAATTGCATATAGAATAAGCCAATAAGTAGGTCCACACAGAATCTGTGTCCTCCACATGAGCAGAACACACGTCATTCATAAAACATCTGCACATCCCTGAAGTGTTAAACTTCAGCATGTAATATGTCTCAGTGTTTTTTGTTACACTATTATTTGATACCTCAATGCAGCTGGTTAAGGAGCGCAGTTTCTAAAGACAAAAGAATCTCTTGAATTACTCTTTTGAGATTCAGAAGTCATAAGTTCTAATTAAGCGCAAGTATTTCATTAAATTATAGTTCAGTGCCCAATTCCTTTTGGAGAGCTCTTAAAAGTGTGAACATGTATGCTTCGTGTCAAAGCTTTGTGACCCTATGCATTCTTCTGTAATTTTCGTCATTGAGTATTTTCTCCAGGTGTGGCAGAGCTGTTTGAACAGCAGTTTCACAGGCAGTTAATGTCTATTAGTGTCATTATTATTGGCGAGGAGGTGATTTTCTCTGCCTGCTCCTGTGGTTCATGGACTCACACTTGTTGTTGCAACAGCAGCTTTCAACAGATTAATCTCATGAGATACCATGAGCGCTTTCCGCTGTTAAACCATTATGTCACATTGTGGATGGCCTTTAAATATAATTTAGTTAGTCTTTCTCTGTCTCACCTATGCCTTGAGCACAAATTTGATGTAAAGGAAAGAGACAAGTGGCAACAGAAGCTCTGAGATTTTCTTCCACCACTCAGAGCAAGTGTTTTACTGCAGTGAGCATCTATCCAGCACTCATTTACTGATGGACTGGATCCAAATCGTACATCCAGCATTGTCCCACTGTAAAGCAGATGCATAACTAAATGTAATAAATAAATGCATAACACACACTAGTTTCCAGATGGGAGTTACTGGTTACAAAGTGTCTCTTAGCAGATCCTTGTTCATTTATAAAATGCATTTGACTGTATAAAGACAAAATAGATTTGGAAGTTCATTTACTATAAAAACCCAAATTGACAGACATTCTTCATTTATATTTTGGTTATGGATAAGCCTAGAATAAGCCAAAGTCACATCAACAAGCATATTCTCACATTTTTAAGTTTTATGTTAAAATTCTGTCTACAAAAAAAAAACAAAAAAAACTGCTGAACAACTGAATGATAAATTAATGATATAACATTTCATAAAATTATATTTTATGTAAAAAAAAAAATAAATAAAATAAATAATAATAATAAAATGCTAAAAAATAATGTCAGTCATTTTAAATGTTTGACATGTTATAATATTAAATTAATTTAGGCATCACAACAAGTAAAAATGGATATTCATTTTTAATTTTACAGTCAATAACAATCAATGATAGTTGTATTAGTAGTAGTAGTACTTTGTGTAAATAAATAATAACTGAAAAGTAAAATGAAAACTAAAATCAATCAAAGAAATTAAAATAATTTATGCATCACAGCAATACAATGTATGACATGAAAAATTGCTACTCATTAACTGATAAATGCAAAAATAGTATTTTTTGTAAATAAACGAAAAATAAAACATTAAAAACTCAAATCAATCAAAATAAATTAAATGAATTTAATTTTCACAACAATGTAGAAAATAAACAATAGCTATTAATTTTTAGATTTTGTAAAAAATACAGTAAACAATATTATTAAATAGCGTTTTTAATATGAACATTAAATGGTATTTAAATGTGAAAATAGGGCATCAAATATCCTATAATTACCAGAATTCTATTCCATTTTAATCAGTACTGGTTAATTTAAGAAGTTTAATTTCATCTTTCAAAACTTAGCCATGGGATTCGAAGAAACAGTAGCTTGCACTAAATAAATTGTAGATCATCCCAGGGCACGCAGGGACTCTCGATGCTGATATACAAAGTTAATATGGAGCGTGTTGTCTTGCTGTTGTAGTTGCTGTCATCTTTGTTCTGACTGGGCCTTTCAGAGAGACTCAGCTGCAGTGTTGGGCCGCTGGCAATTACTGTTATTAGAGCTGTCACAATCACTTCAGATTCATCCTCTCGCAGCATCACTAAACAGACCCGTGTGCGTGTGACAGTATTTTATTTCTGGGTCTCCTTTTTGCATTTTGCATACATATTAAAACAATTGGTCATGCATAACCATGGTAGTAGTTTAAACACATTGTCACTATGTAAATATCACTCTTATATTCAGTGCTTTGAGCTACTAGTGTTTACGTCTAATATACAGAGGTCATATTATAAGCAATAACATTGCTGGATTTGTTGCTGCAGAAGAGTTTATTGAATTATGAAAACAACTTTCAGTACTCATAACTCACCCCAAGGTCTAAAAAGTTATTTTTTTAAGGTACATTTCAGTTTGAACTGCACATTTTAAGATATGCAGGATTAAAAAGGCTTAAAAAACTAATAAAATATAGGTTGAATTCAGTTAAATTGGATTTATAAGTTAATTTAAAATTTATCATCAGAGATGGCAAAAGTATACACATCCTTCACCCGAGCAGAAGTATAGATACTAGTTTCTAAAAATACTCTGGTACTCTTTAACTTTTTACTCAAGTTAAAGGAAAGAAGTGTGGGCTCTGACACGTACTTAAAGGAACAGTTCACCCAAAAATTAAAATTCTGTCATCATTTCTTTGTTCTGCTGAATACAAAGGAAGATATTTTGAAGAAAGTTTGTAAGCAGGCTGTTTTGGTGACCCAAAACAGCCTGCTCACAAAGTTTCTTAGTGTAGTAATATCATGGTTAATTTGTGGTTACCATAATTTAATTAGTAACCATGGTTTTTGGTTTGCCTTTTCGTAAGGGTTGTGTTGTTATCTGCCCTAGCTTCTTCTAAACAAATCATAAAACAATGTTTTATAACATTTGTCTGCTAAATTACTAGTACTGTAACTTTACAGTAGATAATAATGTCTTATATCATACAGTATTTTGAGTGATGATAGTAATTTGCTTTAGTTTACCGTAGACTACCTATTATTAATCATCTGGCTGTTACTGCTAAGAGTTGCTAGTTGTTTATTTCTTAACTAAGTAAACAAGCACAAAACTACAGCCTATTTATAAAAAAATGAAATTGACCTGCACTTAAAGTCATGAACAGGTCAGTAGTTTTGCCTCTCTGCTATACTCCATTCTCTAGTCTCTTGCATTGATTACTCTGGTAGAAACGCGCAAGTGAATACTGGCATGAAAGCACAATTATGAACTGAAATGTTGGTCTATATGTTTGTCTGGCAGAAAACCTGATGAAATATCTCTAACAAAGGATCTGAACCTGTTTTCCTTTGTTCTTTAAAATCCTCTAACAAGATGCTTTGATGTAACTTGCTTTTACACGACCACCAAATCGTCTGGATTTGAGGGCAAAGCTCTCTGTCGTTCTCCTAAATCTATCCCGAGAGAGAGAAAGAGAGCCAAACTAGTGTTTTGTATTCTCTCAGAGTCTGCTGCTTGATGGAGTTTTTCCTGAGAAATGTATATGCTGTACAAACAAGATAATGAAATCAGATGTGTCAGTCCTGCAGCAATAATCCTTGGAGATTTTTAATAGTTTCTAATCATCAACATTGATCCGAAATACTGAATCATCAAAACATGAACGTGCTGTGAACCATGTAGCTCCTCTCTGACCATGTTTACATGCACATTAAATATCAATATTTGTTCATATTGCTGTTACATTCAGGTTAAGTGTTAAATGGATTTTCATTTTCCAATTATGCCAATATTCTGGTTTCTAGAAATCTGGGAAACACTTTATTTTGATGGCCTTTTGAACAGTCTGTTGACAATAAGTAACTTCGCACCTACAAGTCAACTAACTCAATACTGTGAGTTAGCAGATGTTATTCTCCCCCAACAGACATTCTACTGACTATAAGTAACTATGCAAGTACCCTAACCCTACCGGTCTACTACACTAACATTATAATGAGAGTTAGTAGATATGTAGGTGCAATGCTACTTATACTCAACAGAATGTGTTAAAGGGACCATCAAACTAAAGTAAATCCGAAATCTGAATATAAGACAGCTGTCATGTTATAGTATTAATCTGAATTCTTTGCCGTTTAATCACTAAAGTAATACTGAATGTTACAATGTTTGTGAAAAAGTTATAGAAGAAACCTTTTTTTAGAGCTAAATTTTGTTATTTTAGTAGTAAACCCATTGTTCAGACAAATAGATAACTCACACTACTGGTTGAGCCAGCATTGCTAAGACTTAACAAAGCAATGTTATGATGAGTCACAGTGTTACACTTTCTATGGAAATCAAACTGGTCAAAAATGGTTTACTTTTAGCTGTTGTTACACATTAAGCTGGAATATGAGGACGTTTGAACATTTTCTCTTAGTATTAAAATCACACATTTCAGCCTTTAAAGAAAGGAATATAAATCAATATACAGACAGCTGAAAGCTCTGCAAGTCTTATGACCTACATTTTACAACTCATTGCGTTTCTGTTTGCTGTTGTCAAAGACATGAATGAGAATTAATGAGTTGACTAAATTACTGTGAACTACTGTGATGTAAATCACTGTACTACTGACACTGAACTGAAACAAGTCACAAGAGCAAGCAAATAGCTGGAAAGAACATACATGTCCTGCTTCATGCATGCTGATTATGTTTGTTTGTCAGGCTGATTGCATGCATACGGGAATATTCCTAAACAGCTCTTTCGGAGGAGACATTTGGTGGGATTTCGTGATTAAAATTCAGTCATAGGATTTCAGTTCAACAAGACCTCCCATGGAGATTTTGCATTGGTTTTCAAATTGGTCACACAAATTCAAAGACTTGGTTTCAAAAACTTCTGTTTGAGTTTTGCTTCGTTGCCAAACTTTTGGCAATGGACAGTTATCCATAAAATTATGTTATTTTCATTCTCTCTCTCTTCTGTTGTACTAATGCCATTGCCCCTCTTTCATGTTATGTTTTGACATCTTGATTTCTTGCAACTATTGTAATTTTCTCGGAGTGCGAGTGAACTGCTGCACTAATAGAGTCTCATGAGTACACTACTGTTAGGTAGGAATTTTGTTAAATAATACATCAAGTTCCAGTTTGTTTTTCACCAAACCCTATCATATGTCTCCAGAACACTTGGAGAATACGACACGAGTCGCGTGAGATCATTCTGAGCTACTTTTGTGTCATTTTTAACATCTTAATGCTTGTCGCCATTCACAGCCATTAAGCGTGAGCAGGACATTTCTTTAAAGGGTCATCGGATGCATAAATGTGTGTTGGAAGTGTGTGTACACATCCATCCTATAATGATAAAAACCTGCCCAGTATTTTTTTTCTTAATCCCTATTTTAAACATCTGTCAGAATGCCGTAGTTCTGCACAGGCCCCTCCCACAATAGTTGATTGACAAGGCCATCTTATCTTAGCCCCACCTTGAGTGAGCTGTCGTCAGTCCTCCTTTGTGTTGACTCAGGTGCAAAATGTCTTTGATTAAGAGATTGGGGCAGTTTGTTATTGGATTTAATAATTAATATAGTAGTCGTCGTTTACTCCCGACATCTGAGCCACTGAAGACGCAGAGGATTAATGTTATTTTCATTTTGAAGGAAATGAGCTGATCCCAATCTGCCTAAATGTGTCTATGTTCATGCGAATCATTCATGATCCAGCTTCATCTACAGTAAAGTACAAGGGTTTTTTATGAATCTTTACCAATCGCCTTTAATAATAATGTGCTAGTTAGCCAGTTTCGCAGCTGAAGTTTACTCCACAGAAGAGAGGGGCGGGGTCAGCAGAGCTCATTAGCATTTAAAGCAACATGGACTAGAATGGCTTGATGAAAACAGAGCTGATTTTGGCATGGTAAAGAAGGTGTTGTTTTAAACTAACATTGAGAATTTAACCAAAGTATCTTTCATTAAAACCCTAAAGAATCATATCATGTGTAAAATGGCCATCCGATGACGTCTTTAAATTTCTCCTTATGTGGACTAAAAGAAGGCAATACAGCATTAGAGCATCTTCATTTAAATTTTTGTCTCAACTATCTCTTTAAAGGCTCAGCCAGAATATAGACATTAATTGGATAATTATGTGTATGTAAACATAGTTGCTGTGGTGAATATGTTGAAGAACAAGCTCATGTCTTATTACGCTCCCCACTGTGTGTACCTTCGTCTTCTCCCAGCCGAGCCGTGATATTAGTTCCCAGAGCTTTCCACCGAGGGGTCGGCGCTCCTTCAGAGCGGCATTATTGCCTCAGTAAGGATTACAAAAGAGCAGGACAATGGATTTATGGACATTGATTGCACTACTGCTCGGCTACGGCACGGGCAGCTCAGAGACAGTACGTGAGGGAAAAGAGGTGTAAACAAAGGCCTAGTGGAGGGCCCCACAGTCGGACATATTTCCTGTGTTGAACGTTGAAGGCACGTCACCTTGACTACCAGCCTGTCACCGCAGAAGTAACAACCATGGCCCGATGCGAGACAACCTGCCTGGACCACAGGAAAAACAAGTGTCTTAGCTGCATCTTACCCTCAGTCGGACTGGCACATACACACATGTACACACCACCTCTTCTCAGGTCCCTCCTGGCCGGCTTTCTTCGAGTGTTATTGACAGCGTGGCTGTGGGCGGGTTGCTGCGATGTGACTATCAGCCTCAGAAGATCAATTTTTAGCACTTGTCACAACCAAAGAAAGCCAAGTAAATCAGCTAAACGAAACCAAAAGGCAAATAGAGAGAAAAAGTAAGTGACCTCATAACACCCGAGCACCAGTATCCTAAATGGTAAATCAAATTGAGTGTGTTTGGCGATACGCAACCTCATTTCCACCCTTCCTTGCTTCACACCAAAAGGGGCAACAATGGATCCTTAATGAAAATCAGCAGGCAGAACGCGGGAACACAGACGCCGACGCTGATTGCCATCAATTTCCCATTTGCAGTCACGAAGAGAAAAAACGAGCTGTGTTTGCATATCTGATTATTGCATAAATCAGATCTTGATTTTTCATTTGGAAATCCTTCAGGAAAACGAGAAAAACAGCAAAACAAGCCAAACGCAGGCAAACAAAAGCGGTGGTGTAGGCGAAGTGTAACGAGCCCCTTCAACTTAATGTGCTTTGGGTTTCTATCAATTAAGCTGTTTGCCCTCAGCAATCTTCAGAGCTTTTTAATCCAAAGTTTTCATGGCTTCCTCTCATATAATTTTGTTTTTTTCTAAAGCCCCTATATTTCCGTTCCACTAGCTGCACCAAACAAAACAGCAAAAATAGCTTGATTTTAATGTTTTCTGAATATCAGTGTCCACAATGCTTTGGTTGTTATGCAGTCACTATGCAGGGGTGTTCACTTTCTGATCTCATACTGGCCCTTCTAATGTTTCCAAACAGGTTTCACAAGCACTTCTACAGTATATCACCCAGTCTGCCATTGGTCTGACAGAACAGATGGCCACGCCCCAAACTCACTCCATTGGATGAGCTGCTGTTGCTGTGTGCTTCTGGTCTAGATTCTTAAACAAACAGAGCAATGTTTTGAAAGAGTCTCACAGTGTTTACATGTCTCAGCACACAAACTGCTTACTTATAGTTGTCTCTGTATATTAAGCTGAGTTAAAAGCATATTAACTGAGTACATTTACATTGCTTTGAGCGCTGACTCACTGCAGCAGTGATCTAGTTTTGATTTGTTGCTCATGCTATTGTCGCTTCTCTCTGCTAGCTGTGAAGCTTTTGTCACTGTCTGTCTTGAGACTGTATGAATTTTACGAGGTCTCTTTTATAGAGCTCTGTCTCACAGGATGACATATACATGGCATCCTGACTTCTGCTTTGTAGCACACAGCACATCAAAGTAGTAGCTTCCTCGTTTTATTTTTACTTTCGCATCCTCTCTGTTGTAGTTTTTTTTTTTATTAGATTTGCAGTTGCACTTTGTTGTTATCAAGGTATCAATCTCCACAGCAAGAGTGGGAGCAGAGACAAGTCCCAACATCTTTCTTGAACCTCATCATATCAAACAGACCATATCGTATTTCTGGTCAACTCTGTTAAAACACGTACAATGCATCCTAAGGATCAAGGTTTGTGTCCCAAATGGCCCAGTATACACTATCTACCATCTTCTGAAGTCCCTCCTATTTTGGTACATAAGAAAAGATGCAACAGCTGAGTGCATGAAGTGTCTATTATTTGGACCCTTTCTTTACTTTCTTATAGACATCCTTGATTGTCGCAGTCAGCATTTTGTACAGCAGCAGTGCATCTAAAACTTGTCTCTTTCTGTGCAGGAGGAACAAAACCGAGGCAAACCCAACTGGGAGCACCTGAATGAGGACCTCCATGTGCTCATCACAGTGGAGGATGCCCAGAACCGGGCTGAGATCAAGCTTAAGCGTGCAGTGGAAGAGGTTAACAAGCTACTCGTGCCTGCGGTGAGTACCACTGCTTTCTTTCTTACGCACTTCCTTTCTTGTCATTGTAGTTGCAAAAGACTCTTGAATATAACACATCATGCTTATTTTAGCTATCTGACGTTATATGTGTCAAAATGACAGGAAGTGGGCTTTTTGAAGTTTAGAACCAGTTTGCCACTGGTTTTGTTGAGGTTTGAAACCATTTTCACGCAATAAATTGGCCCCTGCAAACATCAGAACAGGTTCTGTTCACAGGCTATTTGTGTGTGAGAGTGACTTTATGATGTGTCTCACTGCAATGTTTAACAACTCGCATAAATTGCAGTTTGTATGCACAATATTATATTCAACTCTCTAAGAGCAAATATAATCATCAGCACTTGCCCTTTAAACCTAATTATCACTGATTGCTTTGTGGCAGTCTACTGGACACCTAAACAGAAACATTCAAGACTCAGCAAATAAAGCTGTTTCAATTAACACAATTCATATTTGCAACAGGGCAATTCAGTATTTGCAGTTTTTGGATTTGTTGGTCATGTAAAAGCTGCACACTCATAAAAATAACAGCTTAAATTAGATATGTCTTCAAATATGTAATAATATTTGACATTGGCTTTTGTCTAGTTTTACATCTGCTGGTTTTGATCGAAGTTACTTAGGACATTTGCTTGATTTTTATTGTCATACGATTTCATAAAGATGCCGTATGTGTCCCGGTAAAAGAGATACTGGATATTGTTTGATACTGTTTTATTTTATTAGTAGTAGTATTAGTAACATTTGTATTTGTATGGTGCATTAGAATGTGTATACCTATGATTGCATGCAGTCCTTAGAACATTTTCCTCTTTCGTTTCCTTTCCTTTTGGTGTCATTTGATGAGTGGGAAGTGAAACTTTCTCCAAACGCTCTCCTGACAAATGGGAAGTGCTGTGCAGGGCCGGTGTGGTTGAGTAATCAGTCACTCGAAACATTCTCTAAGCTTACCCTTGCATCATTGTCATTTAACTCTGTATGAAAGGGCTGGAAGAACAGGGTCAAGTCAGCCTGTATGGTCGTAAATTAAAGGATTTTAAATGCTAGAAATGTCAGTGAGTTTGTTGGAGTTTGAGTTTGCCAGAATACACACTACTGTAGCTCTGTTCAGCTAAGCAGCGTTTTAAGGCATCATGGAAGTACTTCCAAGCAAAAACTGTTTCAAACAGCATTCAGCTGAAGTATGAAAGTCAAGAGAAATGTTGACTGTAAATAATGCATTCTATTCAGTGCTTAAAAAGAGTGTTGGTCTAATTAATTTGGACTATTTTTGTTATCATTAGCCTACTGAATCATTAGCTTATGCTAATGAAAATATGATAATAATAATGGAATCATTTTTTCATGCGTGTTGGATTAGTATGTGAGTGATGTGTGTGAATAAATATAAATTATGCTGTCTTATGTATCTGCATATATGGATATGCATGGATAGATAATAATGCGTAGCAAATGTTGAGCTTATAGATTCCAGCATTCTATTATTCTCATACACTAGTGTTTTAGGATTTATGAGGTCACAGGACCTTTAAAGTCAAGTCATGTGATGAGGAAGTAAGTGCATTAAGGTCACAGTCTTTAGTTTATCCACTATGAACTGCTGTAGACAGATTCCAGAGCTCTGAGAGTCTACTAATGACTATTGCATGACCAGTGAGTCCTACCTTAATTATTTCATTAGCCGGAGGGCATTCATGAAGTGCTGAGAACTCAGATGCTTACAGATGCTGCTTACTCTATTCGTGCTGCATTGTTGCAAAATGCACCATAGTACTACTAATGTAGTTTTGAATGAAACTTACAGCAGGGATAAAAACTGGCACTTACAGAAACTATTATTTTGGTCAGTCAAGTTTTTCTTTCTTTTGTCAGTCACAGCATGTCAGAGAAAACGCCTTTTGTGGCCCGTAGACGTAATGACAAGTAAAAGTTAAACTATTGCAGAAATGTTGTTTATTTTAAGGTTTTAAAGTGAAGTCTTGTTTAACGTTATAAAGGCCTATATTTGGAAACGAGCTCGCAGCGGAAATCACACATTCATATCATTACAAGTAAACAGTTTAATAATGCAGTTGCAAACAAGGTCATTGGTATAAGAATCAATATTTAGGTGTAGTCAATACGTCAATTTTTTACGTTTAAATGCTGAAAATAAGCAAGTATTTGTATGTTTAGATGCTGAAAATACATCAGTATTGTATGTTTTAGTGCCTGTAAAAACATAAGTAAATGTAAGGTTTATAAAACAGTGTTTTACATAAATGCATACCAATTATCATGAGATCACACTGGCAGTGCAATTGTTCTCAACCCTGGTCCCAAAGTACCCTTAAAGAAACATTCCACTTTTTTGAAAATAGCCACATTTTTCAACTCATCTAGAGTTAAACAGTAGAGTAGAAATATCCATTCAGCCGATCTCCGGGTTTGGTGGTAGCACTTTTAGCTGCAGCTTAACATATATCTTTGAATCTGATCCAGTAGTAGACCAAAATGATAATATAGTTCATATATTAGAAAATCATAACTTTTCATCTTAGTACACGATGTAACTACAAGTGTAACAACAACAAGTGTAACAAGTATAACAACTAGTCAAGTTTATATAGAAAAAATGGTCATTTTTGAGCGAGATGCTAATGGTCTAATCAGATTCAGTGATCTATGCTAAGCTACAGCTATAAGTGCTACAGCCAGACCCAGAGATCGACTGAATGGATTAAAAAACGGTAAAACTCAACTGTTTAACTCTAGGGGAGTTCAAACCTATTTCCAAAAAAAGTGGTGTGTTTACTCATTTTGGATGTCTCTTTTATCTGGCACAGTCTTTTCATGTCTTTGTGTCTTTATTAATGAGTTAATGAGTAGATTCAGGTGAGTTTGATTAGGGAAACATACAAAATGAGCAGATTTGGGGACACTTCAGGAACATGGTTGAGAATTAGTTGAGAATTGCGGAGTAATATATGTGCTAATGACATGACAATGACAACAAGAGTGGCCAACAGTCCTGCAGAGCCTGCCTTGATTAGCTTGTTTAGGTGTGTTTCATCAGGGTTGGAGCAAAACTCTGTAGTAAGTTAGCCACCTCTAACGTACAGGAGCTACTGGCTCTCACACTGGGTCAGAGGTCTCCAACCTTGTTCTTGGGGAGATAACTTCCTGCAGACCTCAGTTTCAACCCTGCTCCAATATACCTGCTTCTAGCTTTCAAGTTACCTTAAACACCATTATTAGCTGGTTCAGGTATATTTGATTAGGGTTGGAGTTGAACTGAAAACAAAAAACAAAAATAATGACTTGTTATGAATGTCAGCACACTGAGCTGGAAGAGATAAAATTGTTGAATAAAGTTGTTATTTTTTCTTGGCCTTAACCATGGTAGCTGCATTGTTGACTGTGCAGGGTCAGAAAGCTCTCGGATTTCATCAAAAACATCTTAATTTTTGTTTTGAAGATGAACAAAGGTCTTGCAGGTTTAGAATGCATGAGGGTGAGTAATTAGTGACAGAATTTTCATTTTTGGGTGAACTAACCCTTTAAAATGTGACCACTGATGGTGCGAGTTAAAGACTTTCATGTCAAGGTTCAGAAAGACCACTATATGATGTGGCCACCGGAAGAAAGATGATATGTTATTGCTTCAGTTGGCTGTCATGGCAACTGCCAACACCTTCAATAAGCTCAGTGAGAACAGTCACACCTCCCCAATCAGTGGACCTACACTTTTGGTCTGAGAGTGGACACAGTCTAGAGCTACTACTGCGACAAATGTACAACATTTAACCTGATCCTTCATCTTAGAGCAATTCCCTTGTCTGGCAGCTAACTCCCAGACGGCCCACAGAGAGGCCGCCCCCTTCCTTATCAATCCCAGCCCCGCTGCTGCTGTGTATGATGTCCGACAGTACCCTCCCACATCCCAAGGTAGAATCCATTAACACCTCTGTGTTTGCCTACAGGGACTTTTCTCTGTCAAAAAGATGGAGGGAGGGATTTTTTCCTTTCTGTTTGCGCTAAGATAACAGCCACTAGTGTTCTGCTCCAACTTCTGTAAAGATCTTTATAATCCCTGCTGAAATTTGCATACTGATTGATCGCATCTTGTGGCATTTGAGCTGCACTCTGCTTCTCCACATGTGGGTGGGGCTAGCAGTGCACCATTGGTGTTTGTGGAAATCTGACCATACCCATAGTGAACTGAAAAGCATCATAATGCAGGTATCAGTGGGGGGAGGGTCACTTGCTGGATTGGCAGTCTACCTTCAAGGGAAAGCTAGCAACCAAGGCACTTTATAGCAGCACACCAGGAGTCATCAGCTTGGTGCCATCTATTTAAAATCATCATCATTATCTACACCACCACCATTGCTCTCATCATCATAATCAGCAGCACTGGCAGTTGGTGTGGTGCACGCAGGAAGCTAGTGACCAGCAGGATACTGCTAACACAGTCAAAAGCAATTATCATCAATGGCTTTGTGACAAATATATAAAAGCCTTTGCTTCACAATTGCATCTGATTGTGCTGACTGAGGCAAGGTCTCACCAAACTCCCCTGAGGTCCTCTCTCATATGCAGAAAGGAAAGCTCGTTTACATATTACCAGTGGCAACATGCTGATCTTTTCCATACAGTGAAAGTGAATGGTTAGGGGCTGTCAAGCTGAAGAAGAGAAAAAACCCATAAAAGTACTGTAACTAGCCCATATAACCTGCGTAACTTGTGCACTTTATTCAAAGTCTTCTGAAGGCATATGATAAAATTATGTAAGGGGATTCAGTGACGTTGTAAATGTAAATATGCACCAAATTTAAATACCTATGCAAGATGGTGGACTTTTAGTAGTGATGTAAGTTTTTGCGCATACTTATCATATGATTTCAGAGGACTTGATATGTAACATTAAAGACGCATGGATGCATTATGTTGCTTTTGATCATTTTCTCTGGAGCTTGACAGCCCTTTGTCAATATTCACCTTCATTGTATTGAAAAGGGCAGCTTCAAAATTCTGCTAAACTTCCATTGTTGTGTGCTTTTTGTACTTGGCATGTTGTAGTAGCCCAGGAATGTAGGATATGATATCATAGCAAAAAAGCATTAAGTATTTGTTTCCAAGGTCAAGGGGAGTCACACTGAGTTAGCTGTTGGTTATCATTATGTCCTTGAACAGAGAACTTAGTATCATCTTGTTTGACATGAACATATCTGTTGCAAAGATTATAGTGACTTTTAAATCCAGGAAGAAGATCCTATGTATCTGCATGAGAGGTGGACGATCTTTAATGCTAGCACGTGCAAATTGCATGTTCCATGTTCTACTCAAACTAAAGCTCTTAACCACCTACATGTCACAGATGATTCATATTCCTGGAAAAAAACAGACGTCTTGTGTCACTTCACTATGAGTATTTTCAGCTATGCTAAGCTGAACTATGACACACAACTTCAGAACCAAATTACATGCACACCCCGGAGAAAGCTAATTTCAGACAGCATTTTAAGGCCTTTATTTAGAACATAAGCCGGTAGGCAGCATCTAAACCTGTAGTGAGGTGAAGCGCTTACCGCTATCTGTTAACTCTCAACATTCTCTCCCTGTTTCCCCGCCCTGTGTTAGCGGTAGCTAGGCCTAAATGGTCATTGCTGAAGGGACTACTTTAATTAAAGTCCTGTCTGTCAGCCGCCCCTCCGTGGCTCCCAGCCTGAAGCCATGACAGATAGAGGCAGCTCTAATTGTCAGGGCTGGAGATAAAGTGAAATTTGAAATTGGGTGTGGAGGCACTACTACCACACAATGCACATATACACACACACACACACACACACCTCCCTTTTTTGGCCCATGTGGTTGTACAGCTGCGCCAGCAGTGGTGTTGAAGAGGAGGAGAAGTTAAGTAAACAGAAAAGGCCGGCAGGGGCCAAAGTGCCCAAGCTCCCCTTTACCCAGCATGGCCTAGATTAGTGCACCCTATCACTCAACACTAGTTTATTGGGATCAGATACTTCCAGCTTATCAGTGAAGCTCAGCATTTGTGGTATCTTTGCTTTAATGGGTGTGTTATTTTCGTGTGATTCACTGTGACTGCTAACAGAAGCATCACTATTAGCGTTGCTCATTGTTCAGGGGTGTCCAATCTAGCTCCTGGATGCCACCATCCTGCAGAGGTTATCTACAGCCTGCTTCAACACACCTACATGAAAGCTTCTAGTAACCCAGCAGATCTTGATTAGCTGCTACAGTTGTGTTTAATTAGAGTTAAACTAAGGGGACCATACGTGCCATTTTCTCAGGACGCGTCCTGGCCAGGATTTCTATATTGCTTTGATTCAAAGTACCTCCAGAGCATCTTTAAAACATAAGGAACCAATGTCATACACCGATCAGTCTTCAAATGGTCACCCTAGTCAAACTCTACAGGACAGAGGCTCTTCAGGAACTCTCCAGTTTAGAGTTACATATCTGTCCCAAATCCCTATCCCTAACTTCACAACCCATTGTAATTCATCCCAAACTATGGAAATAAATGATAAATGATATTACTTTTCTTAGATACAATGGGTGAAAGAATCATGTAGGTTAACATTAAAGGAAGAACCCAATCAAGATCTAAAGCCCAAAGTTTACTTCATGTTTGTGCGTGTACGCTAGCATAAACAGTCAAATGCGTAACCTTTTAAAGTGTACTCCATTTGAAAGTGTGTGCAAACTCAGGCAGGTGTCACAAGCACTCTAGAAAGCTTCATCTTAATCAAGTGTCTGTGCTACATGATGCAGTATTTCTCCAGAAGTTATGACTGATGAAACATATATTTGTACTCTTTTAACCTGAAGTAGCAGCAATTTCATAAAACTCTCACACAAGCATTTGTCAATGCAGGCGTCTGTTGTGATTGCAGTCTCTTCTATTTTATTCCTTCATTTTTTAGTTTAGTTTTCTGCAGTAAAACAGCAGCATGAGCCAGTGTTGCCACCTTGTGGAACAATGAATTAGTGCAAAACAAATTCAGTGCACATTTGCGACCTGCGCTTACTAAGTATACAGTTACAAAAACCAGGTGCATACTATTGTAATGATTAAAGTCGTGTCATACGCACTGTATGCATATGTTTGCATACACTGAAGTATAAAACTGAAGTATACTTTGGGCTTAAGGAAATGAATATTCAGGGACTTCAGGGTGGACTTGGTTAGTAAGCAGTAAGCAACTACCTAGAAAGCAATACCCTCTAACGTGCTCACGACGGGATTTTGACACTTGCAGATTGCGAATGACTGCTGGGAGAAGCGTTTAAGAGGCACTACCTAGACGGGGTATGCACAAGTTGTGTTTGGGGATTCCCGTGACGTGCACAGCGAGTGTTAGTCACACATAACTGAATCTCTGCCTGCAAGACTGCACATGGACACCCTCACATCTTTGTAGGGGATGTAGAAGCAAAGGTGCATTATGGGTGAGCGGAGCCAGTGTTGCTGTTTTGTGATGCCGTTTTCTTTTAGGGAGGCAGGAGAATAAGGGGCCCAGTGGTTTGTGGGAGGTTCCATCTGTTCCCTTCATGGCACAATAGGCTCCCTCTTGCATGACATGTTTTTCTGCCTCTCACTGTTTCTCAGAGTGCTCAGCGCTTGCAAAAAAGAGAGAGAGGTTGAATAGAGCCCAAGCCTCTCTTTGCAGGAATGTGTGTGTGTGATGCCGGAAAATCTCTAAATAAGACATGTCGTGTTCATTTGTGTGCACACACATTTGGATCTCGAGAAGTGACTGCACGTTTTTGCATATCTTTGTCCCTTTCTGCAGGTGCACATGCTGCCTCCTTTTGTCCAAAGGTCTCCTTTCCATCAGTAATGTGACTTTGTATATATCGACGGGTGTAACTCTGTGTGTGGCTACGGTGTACGTGTGAATGGCAGGGCTGCTCTGTGGTCACATGATTGAGTAGTCATCCATGTCTTTGAGGCTGGGAGAGCATCAAAAGGCTCTTTGTTTACAACTGGAGTGTGGAAATCCTGAGCGGGTTCTTTGGCCCTACAGAGTTGGATAATGCTCCCAGTGGGGCTCATTCTCCTTCCCCTCCTCTGAGAGAGTCCAGCATCTTTTCTCTCCCTCTCATTCTGTTCTGTTATCTCTCTGTGTGTCCCTCCCTCGGTCTCTCATGATGTTATTGAGTAACACTTTGTTTTGGAGCTAGTGTTGGTACAGTTCGGTTGCACAGGGAATAAAGGCTAGTTGGGGTTCACAGGGCAGAGAGTGCATTACTGTGGCAACTGTTGGAGAGGCCTCGTCCTCAAAGGAGAGCACTGGGTCATGTGACTGTACCATGGAAGGGCTTAAATCACCCATCCACCGCCCCTGCTTTCAGTTTTTCAGCTACTTTAAAAAACAAGCTCACTACAGTAGTTCATAGGACCAGATGCATAGCTTCTGCATTGATTCTGAGGGAAAGTATGTGGAATTATCCTGAATGGATTTAAATGTGACACAACCAATGCCATGTGTTTCCAATGGGACTCATGTACATGGGTTCTGTTTATCCAACTAATGGCAAATAGGAGAGGTGCATGAACCTGACCCTAGTGGCCCTGAAGGGACAGAGATTTGAACCATTTTATGAATGATGTCTCTGTAAATGCTGCAGCTAATTTTCTTCAGTGTTCTGGGGGCTCAGATTCTGTATGGACCTCTCTCTATCCCTTTTCAGGAATGAGAGAGTACTCCCTGTGTAAATAAACGGATAGTGTAAAGATGCAGAGTCCATGGTCGTTCAGAAATCTATCCAGCTTCTCTGCTCCGCTGAGCTCCAATAGAACAGCTGCCTCCCCCGGGCACCACGGAAACGAAATGTCACGAGCGAAATAAAGGCTCCCGTTCCAAGCGTGTACCTTCTGTCAGTAAACGCCACTTTCCCCAACCTTGCACTTAGTCTTTAATGCACTGCTTGACTTTGCCAGCACTGGGTGGCCTTTTCTGCTGAGGAAACGCTGAAATCACTTGCATGTTGTCATCTCTGCAACCTTTTCTTTTTTGACTCTGACTTCCCTACAGTGCTGCAAGGGTAAAGAATGAATATGATACACTGTTATTGTTGATTGTGAAAGAGTATGTGAAAGATTGCCCTTTATGATTCTGTGGGTTAATTTCTGGAATTTCCTTTAGACCAATGCCAACAGAGAAAAAAAAATTAAATGAAGACAAACTGAAGACTTTGAATATGATGTGAAACGTTTTTGGGATATATTAAAGGGATTTTTCACCGAAAAATTAAAATTACCCATGATTTATTCACCCTCAAGCCATTCTAGATGTATATGACTTTCTTCTTTTAGATTAAATGAAATCAGATTTTTTTTGTTGTTTTTAAATGTCCTGGCTCTTCCAAGATTTATAATGGCAGTGAAAAAGGATCGAGATTTTGAAATCCAAAAAAGTGTATTCATCCATAATAAAAATACTTCACATGGCTCGTAGGGTTAATAAAGGCCTTCTAAAATGAAGGGATGCATTTATGTAAGAAACTTAAATTTAAAACTTCATAAACCATAATTTCTAGCCTCCGCTAACTGTTGTATGCACATTTAATAAAGAGGGGCGTTACAGAAGATCACATGGAACGTAGGTGTACATACACGTACAGTACAACATCCAATGTAATGTCTTTTTTATGATGAATGGATGCACTTTTTGGGTTTCAAAATCTTGACCCCCTTCTGCTGTTTTTATATAGCTTAGAAGAGCCAGGACATTTTTTTAAATACAACTCTGATTGTATTCATCTAAAAGAAAAAAGTCATATACACCTAGGATGGCTTGAGGGTGAGTAAATCAATTTCTATTTTTGGCTGCACTATCCCTTAAAGCTAGTGAGAGGTCTGCATAACATTATTGAGAAAAGAACTCTTTATTTTGCCAGTGTGCACCAAAAAACAGTGACAAAATTTGCATTTTGAAGATATAAGCGTTCAAAATGCGTCACTTCCACCAAAACGGATCAATTATTTTATTGACGTCACCTCATACTTCAGCTTCACATCAAATTTTCAATCAAGTGCTCTCTAGAATCTGAAGTGCCCGCCCCAACACTATATATAGGTGCTAAAGCTGCGGCTGAGATTGGTCACTTGTTCACAGTGTTAGTATTTTCTGTACAGTGAATGGCACATAGTACAAATGAGGTCCGGTATGGCATTGTGTCACGCGAACCGTGGCAGCGCTCACAGTCTGACCAGAGTTTGTCTGCATGGAGTGAATCATATGAGCGAGTCTGCATATATTAAACACTTTTAAAACTACACAGCCTAAGCATGATTATGATCACTATTTTGTTTTAGTAAGATTTTCATATTGAATCTAGGGGATAATTTATTAGTCTGTGGCTGTCAAAATGCGGCTTTACTGAGCTCAACAGCTCTGGCCAGAGCAGATATAAACAAAACACTACTGGCTATTTTAAAAAGGGTCTTCCTGTTTCAGTTGAAACTATGTCATCACACAGAATAACGCTGCGTGTTTTAAGGCACTTCAGGGGACCTTTAATACAGAGGTGCCCAATCCTGTTCCCGAAGATCTACCTGCTGACTCGAGATTGAACCCTGATCAAACACACCTGTCTGTAATTATCAAGTGGTTCTGAGGATCTTAATGAGTTGCCTCAGTTGTTTTTGATCAGGTTTGAAGCTGAACCTTGCAGGAAGGTAGAGCTCCAGGAACAGGATTGGGCACCCCTGTTTTTAATGTAACTTTTACTTTTATTAAACTTTTATTACCTCTTCTCTAAAGCAGAGGTTCTCAACTCTGGCCCTCAAGGTCCTCTTTCCTGCAGATTTAAGCTCCAATCTTGATCAAACTTACCTGCCTGTAACTTTCCACTGATCATGAAGACCTTGATTAGCTTGTTTAGGTGTGTCTGATTAGTGTTGGATCTAAACTCTGTTGAAAAGTGGACCTTGAGGGCCAGAATTGAGATCCCCAGCTCTAAAGATTCTTAAGACAAGGCTGTCCAGTCCTTTCGGAGGACCACTGTCCTGCAGAGTTCAGCTCTAACCCCAATTACACTCACATGAACCAGCTAATCTAGGCATACTAGAAACTTCCAGCCAGCTAAACTCTACACCACAGTGTTCCTCCAGGTCACAGTTTGGGAACCCCTGTCTTAATAGATCTCAACAAGGCTTCAAACTGTTCAAGACACTGCTCAAATTCACCCATAGCCCAAATTATTTGTGTTATGCTGACCACATTCATTTTATAGCTCCATACTGTGTCAACAGATGCCTCATTTTCAACAGATGTCTTTTTTATTTCTCCTTAGGAATGAGACTGGCGTATAAGCTGGAGGTTTATAACAATTGCTCTCAAACTCATAGCTTTCTAGGACAACCAAATACGATATTAAAGGGATCTCATTTGTGATTTTTCTTTCCTGTGGGTTGTCCCTTCATGTCCCTCATCTATTGGTTCAGGTTGGTTCATTACTCTGGTAGAATGCCTTCATTATCCAGTGCTTCTGATTGGGCTTAACTATGCTCTTCATTCAGACGAGAAAAGAGTCCTTCTCATGCCGATGTTTAGAATTTGCATGCAGCCTGAAGATGAATAATACAGGAACGCATGCATTTTTAAAGGGCAAAATTACTCAAATCTGTTTTTCAGACAGTCTGGGACAGACACGGGTGCTCTGTGGGAGCTGCTCTGCTGGAGAATGAGAAAATTCTGTGTGATGTTGAGGAGCACTTTCACTCGCTCTCTCTCTTTCTCGCACTTTTTTTTAATTCCCCCGTCATGTTTTTGACTTTGTGACCAGCCTTTTTGTTGCAGTCCTCATTTTTTTGCATGTTGTGAGAGATCAAAGCTTCCTTTTATATGAACAGAGATAAGAGGGCTGTATTGTTATGGAGAGATGGCTAGTTGCAGGGTTACCGGGTAAGAATGTGTGTTTTCGAGAAGGAAAGAAAGTGTGTGTGCTTCTCCTAAACAATCAAAGTTTCACAACGATAAAGTGAGTCTTGGTGAGCTCTCTCTCTCCCTCTCTTTCTCAGTCTCTGTGTGCCGTCTCCTCAGTTCAAAGCCAGTTTGATGTATGAGACTTCCTCCTCCTCCTAATTGCACCTCTTTAATTCCAATGAGGAGGATGCCTACGCTCTGACAGCTAATCACTGACATGGCCCGCTTTACTCGGCAGTTGGGTGTACTTGTCTGGAAACTTCATGTCTGTTTCAGCTGTGTGTGTGTGTGTGTGTTTAGACACATGTGCATGCGTGTGCGCCGCCTTGCATTGTTTGCAGTAGAATTTCAGAGTCTCTTGCTGTGCTAAACTGGCAGACTGAACAGCTGGCAGGACACCGTAACGTTTCAGGCATCTGTTCTAATGTACTCAGGTAATATCTGGCTTGCCATTAAGGCTACTTAAGTGGTTTGTTTTCTCTGATAAGTATGCAATAAAAAGATTCCAATATAATATTTCTTATCAGATTTTTCCAAGATCAAATTACCTGGGCTATGCCACTTATGTTAATGCAATATGAAATCCAAATTGACCCTATTTATTTATTTTATGGAAATTCCTGGTCTTGTGTGCAAATCATTGGTACATGCCATTCCTAATTTAAACATTTGTCTTCAGAAACTTTTATCAAAGCAACTTTCATTCTTCAGCTTGTGACAATTCCATCTTTATTTTTTAAGCCCCTCCCCTTCAACAATCTGTCTCCAATGTGGTATTTATGCATCCACTTTTTGCAATCCAAATCTTTCTGACAAATCGCTTTGAATGTCCTGTTTTACCCAGAAATAATCAGATTAAGAGAAATTAGTAGGAAATAGAATTTGTATGCTGAAATTCATGTCCCTTATGCAAAATTAAGCAGGTTTTTATTGTAGTAAATATGTTATAACCATATTTTTGGCATATTGCCACTTGTATAAACAGTTTTACTACAAAAACCATGAATAAACTATGGTTATTGTAGGGATAACATGGTAAATGTCCAAAAAGTAAATAATAAAATACAATTATATAATAATAGTATATAGTAACATAGTATTCACAGTGCTTGTTTACTATAATATATATGCATACCATGGTATATAAATATAGCCATTTTTTATTCCACTGTACACTACAATTTAGTTTGCAGTCATAATGATTTTAAACACTTTTTTAAATAAGTCTACATTTATTTGATGAATAACAGTAAAATAGTAATATTGTAAAATAGTATTACTTGAAAATATTCTCCTTTATAAATATTATTTTAAGTTTGAATAGAAATTTGGAATGGTAGTGTACATATTTAAGTACCTTGCTGTTGCTGTTGTGCTTACTGTGGTGGTATCACATGGTAATGCTCTGGTACTTTAAAATAAATACCAAACAAAATACTGTGTTATGAGTCGCAAATTGCATTTCATGTTGAAAATAAAGGGATAGTCATACAAAAAAAAACTAAAAAAAATTCTCCTCACAATCAAGTTGTTCCAAACCTATGCAAGTTTCTTTTTTTATGTTGAACACAAAAAAAGATATTTTGAAGAATCTTGGTAACCGGTTTGTCATTGACTTTCATAATATGTAAAACATATGGATGTCAGTGGCATTTGGATGACCAAAAAGGGCCATTTACTAGCATTTTTTTCCTGAAGTCTACTTATGTTTGTCGAGGTTATTTAATTTAGTTTTACATAACAGGTTCCACCGTCTCATTGATCCTCATAACTAAACAGACCATTTTTAATACTGTAAAGTCATTATACCGCTAGTTGCTAGTAGGCATATGTAAGCTGCTCGACATTTAGATGTAAATGTTTTGTGAACATAGACTTTGAGGCATCAATACAGAACAACTTATTTTTACAGCTTAGTTTCAGTAAAAGGTATAATGGAATTAGGAAAACACTTTGTGTTAAACACGTTACAGTATGTTTGCATACTCTTTTATTCTATTTTGTTTAAATCCTGTTCTCCTAGATAGTCTCCTTTAAATTTCCTTTTCACTGTCCTTCACAGTCCGGTAAATGTCAGAAATGCTTAGCTTGATTAAATGTGCTCATGTTTGTTTTCCCAAGCAAGACAGACTGATTAAAATGACAAATTATGAATAAAAGTTTTCGATATTAGGGCTTGTTTGAGAAGCATATTACTGGTGTTACCTGTCATCCCGTACCTTTATTACACTTGCAAATCACTCGAACAGGATTGAAGTGAATAAACATACAGTTTTGTCTTTATTTACTCTCGAACCAGACTGCACGTCTCTGTGTGAACTCTATTGTCTAATACTCCTAAGCCATCCTGTCTGCTTAGTGTGTTACTGTTGTTTATGGGCCACAGAACAGATGAGGATTTTATTCGGCAGAGCCTGTATTTGTATGCACACAGACGCAGACTCATACGCAGAGTTTTGGCACCGGGGACACTTGCACTACTTCCTTCTCTCAAAGCCAATTAACATGAAACCTCATGTGCAGGAAACTGTCGAAGACTGTTAGCTCTATGTTCTCCCACAGGTTTGCAGCTGAATTCATGCATGTTCACATACTGTCACGAGTGTACACACACACACACACACACAAGTCTATCTCTCTCACTCAGTCTCTCTCTCTCTCTCAGGCCATTGTGACCCTGAGTATTTTCCCTCTTATCCAGGAAAGGCTACTTCCCTGCCTCTTACCAAAATAACCTGCAGTCTAATTTTAACCTGAGGGTGTTCAGACAAAGAATAGAGCTCATGATCTTTGCACTCATTTATGTGCCTAAATTTACTCTGAAGTTTTAGTGGAGGATGCAGAAGTCAATTAGGCATAGGTGATGTATTCACAGTCTGGCACTAAAAAGACTATCTTATTACCATTTGGTTTATTTGGACATGGTAGTATTTTTTAATTAAGGGTTAGGAAGTTGAACTCAGGAAATGGTAACACCATGGCATATCATATTGAGATCCATATACCATGGTGTATAAACAATATTTTACAGTCCTGTTGTTCATGTACGTACTATGTACTTATTATATTAATTATAATAACTAGGTAATAACTAGGCACTAACCCTGAACGTACCCCCTAAACCTAACCCTACCCTATGTACTTACTTTATACTACGGTACTTTCTTAAGTACTGTAAGTACATTATAAGTAAGTATATTCATGCACACATATACCATAAAATAAACTGCAACCACAATACTTATGGAAATACCATGGTAAATGTAAAAATTTAATTAAATTAAATAAATAATAAAATAAAATTAATTTTAAAAATGTATTAAAATTAAATTAAAATAAAAAAAATATTTAATTTAATTTAATTTCTATCTATGTACCATGATGCTCTAGAAAGTACTTTATAATACTATGTAAATACCATGGTACATAAATATGTTAACGCTACTTGTTTTTGAAAAACGTCTCTCTAAGGCTACATTTATGTGATAAAAAATACAGTAATATAGTAAAATATTATTACTTTCAAGTATAATTTATAAAAAAAAAAAAATACCATGTACCAAGTACCACATACTTTTTTGGATTACTATGGTAATGCATTGTGTTTTCCTTTGTGTTTACTGTAGTGAGTGTATTACATGTTAATACTTAGTACTTTAAAATATACCACAACATTAACATGTTCAAAATATTATTACAGTGGTAGTTTTTGTTCTTAAGAAGTATAACCTAACATAAATGTATGTTCCATGTTAATTCTGTGGGTTGCTTGGAGTCCAATGTAAATAATAGTAACTAGTAGTAACCATTCAATTCCTCCACAGTACTTTTTTGTCCAAGGGAATGGACTTCTCATGTCTTTTTGTGGCAGTATATAATGTTCTTAATTTATTTTCTTCTCAATTAACAAGTGCTCTTTACATCAGCAGAGGTATATTAAGCAGGCTCAGCATAAATATTGGATTAAGCTGTAATTGTTTTCATAAAGCAGTTTTAATCTTCACATTGACTGTATCTGTGAATGTGTGTGTAAGCGTGTGAAAGCAAGCAGGAAATATGTGTTGTTTCTCAACAAATGCATCTCTGGTTGTCTTTATGTCTCTGTAGGGAGGACTTATCATATGTGCAGCTGTGAAACGATCAAACTCACAGCTGATTTTTAGTTTGTGCTTGACGTCAGAAAG
This sequence comes from Enteromius mattozi, assembly GCA_032359235.1. Taxonomy (NCBI): domain Eukaryota; kingdom Metazoa; phylum Chordata; class Actinopteri; order Cypriniformes; family Cyprinidae; genus Enteromius; species Enteromius mattozi. Next base: position 4,413,290 of record JAUMHE010000062.1, read on the forward strand.
CCAGGCAGCGTTACTGCGCTAAAGGTCAAACCAGCTTGACACAGCAACATGGACCCAACCAATAGCATGAGATTGGGGGCGGGGCTATCTGTTTAACCGACCAATGGAAGGCAGAGGGAGCATTCACAAAATCTGTTAGTGTCAAATGTGCAAAATTAAATTTTAGGATTTGCTTACTTGTGCTGTCGGTATATGATTTGCATGTAAATGCTTAAAAATGACTGATGTTTCATAGTAATCCAGTTTGGGTAACACTTTATTTTATGGTTGCACCTATTAGCCATTTATTAGTGCTAATTAAGCACATATTAATGCCTTATTCTACATCCCTAATCCTACCTATTACCTAATCTAACTACCTTACTAATATTAATAAGCAGAAAATGAAGAATTTATTGAGGGAAAAGTTGTAGTTAATAGTTAACAAGTGTTACCTATTCTGAAGTGTTACCCAAGTTTGTTGTACATGTAAGCACACTCAGTTTTGTTTTTTGTGAGGTTTATCTCTGGAAGGCGTCTGTGAGGAAGAGGGCCTGTAGTTGTAGTGTTGAGGGACGGGGTGAGATAAATCAGCGGGTTCCGGTGCGGGACAGGAAGGCCTGTCGAGGGGATGAGGCGTGGCTGGAAGCCAAGCGTCCGTGTTTTTGTGTTGTAAGAGAGCAGCTGTGTGCGCCGTGAGTGGGACGCTAGCGTTCTTGGAGCACTAGCATCCGGTTTCCACTCGCCAGGTCCTCCCGTCCTCCTTCAGACAGTTATATCACTGCTTTGTCCTTCAGTCTTCCCGTTCTACCAGTGATGGTCTGAACTGTGTTTGGCAGGTTTGGTTTATGTCCTTGCCCTTGAGAAATGCTACTAATAAGATAAAGCAAAGCGTGTAACAGAATAAAGCCCTTGAAAGTATCAAATTGGATCATACTTTGCATTGTTAGAAAGAAAGCAATCACTTTAAGTGGTTTGAGAGAGGGCGGGAAGTTAAATGCGTGTCTAGAGTGCACATGACAGGAGCAACAAAAAACAGAAAATGACATCTAAAAGAAAGTAAAAGGACCTTCAGACAAGAGCTACTCTTAACTCAACACACACACACACAGCAACAAATCCATCGATCTAAGAAAGAAAAACAGCTACAGAAAGAAACACATGTGGAGAAAGAAAAAAAAAATGGAGATAAAAACCATAGTCCAGAGTCATAGCTGAATATCTTGACAACATGTGAGAGTTTATATGTAAATATACAATGTACGAAACTCTTTAGAAGGTAGGAAGCAATGTGATCCATAAATATAGGTTATTTGTACATTTCTAACTGAATTCCCACACTTTGAATGAATTAATTTATTAATTTACTTGTTTACCATTTACTAGTAGTAGGAGAGGAGTATTGTCTTCTTTTTTGATGCTTTATAAAAAGTGTTTATGTACTACATAAATTGTCAAATTTAAATTATTTCTATATGAATTGCGAGGGTTTATAAGTGCTTGATATAAATATGTGGATACATATTTTTAGAGATGTAAAAGCTTTGCATCACAGAAGTGCATTAGTTTTTAAAATACATTTGAAATGAAAATGTTATTTTAACATATAATGTTTTACAAGAATATTGTTATAATATTTATTTACTGTGTGTTCAAATAAATACAGCCTTGATGAGCGAATGAAATTGTTTTTTTATTCAAAAACATTATAAAATAAGATCAGCCTCAAACTTTTGTTCAGTTTGTGAGTGCTCTGTGTTTGTATGCTATGACGTTGTTAACTTGGCATTAAATTAATATCAAATTCTATTTGGAATGCATTGCTGGTTTAGTCTCCAGTGTGCGTCATTGGAGGTACAGTGTTTGTGTGTTGTTGCCTATGTAGAGCACTTCAAATCAGTCACTTATGAGGATCCATTTCAGTTAGGATGCCGCCTGAAGGGGCCTTCACATTGCCAGCGGTTTGCACAGAGACAAAGCAACCTGCATTCATTCATTTTTAATGAGAGTTCAGGATTTCCAGCGAGATGAGCGACAACGACCGTTGGCGATGCAACAAAGTTAGACGAAGTTGAGTTCAACTTCATGCAAATGAACTGCGAAACAGGTTAATATAGTGATACAGTTGAGTAGCAGCAAAGAGCACAGACATTCGATGACCTCCAGTGATTTAACGGCTGTCAGAGTGACCGGCCCTTTAGGAGACAGCTACCTGTAGTCTGTAGAAAGCAGGGCAGCTCACTAGGTTCGGAGCGGAGCTTGAGAGAGCGAGGGGAGGAGATGAAGGGGCAGGCCTGACAGGCCGTGATGAAAAGTTGTAGGCTGGCAGGCATTGTGTTCTAAAGGTCATTGTGATCCCAGTCTGAATAGCTCCAGAGTGATTCCTCTTTATGCAAGCAGACTTTAAAAGCATATTACACTGACCTGAGCACACTCGTACAGTCAGTACATTTTTTAAAAGAAATGAACATTTTGGTCACACTTCATTTTTAAGGTCTAATTATCTCCATTAACAAACCATTAACTATGACTTTTGCCTAAACGCCTAATTTGTTGCTTATTAATAGTTAGTAAGGTAGTTTTTAGATTTAGTTATTGGGTAGGATTGGGAATTTAGAGTATGGTCCTGCAGTATATGTGCTTAATAAGTACTAGTAAACAACCAATAAGCAACTAGTTAATGGTGCTTTCAGCATTGATAATATAAATAAAAAAATAAAACAAATCCTGAGAAGCAAATCAACATATTATAATGATTTCTGAAGCATCATGGGAGACTAAGACTGGAGTAATGATGCTGAAAATTTTATTCAGTTTTGTGTTGTATTAAAATAAAATATGGGAATATAGTTTTTCTGCCACATAATTAAAAGAAATATACACAGATAATGCACAGAGAGAGATACATGCATAAAAAAATATAACTGTGACATTTTTCTCTCACATTTTTCCTGTGAGTTTATATCTTTATATATATAGAGAGATAAAAAAGTCTGAATTGTAACATATAAACTCAGAATTATGAGATAAAATGTCACAATTACCGTTTTAAATTATTTTTATTCCATGGTAGAAACCAGCTTCCATTACAAGTTATTTTAAGATATAATAATGTTGTTTTTTTTCTTTATTTTTCTGTATTATCAAATGAAAGATTCTTTCAGACCCCAAACCTTTGAACAGTAATGTAGGTGTAAAAGATTTTGATCAGATCACTCAAACCATATTCTTATGATATACCATTACATAAACTGTGCACATACAGGAGACAGGCCACTTATAAAAATATGAATGGGAGAAATTGCAAAACTGAGTAGCAAAATCATTCAGAAGCCAGTGGCCAAATGGTGAGAATTTGATTTAGCAGTTTGCCCTCCCGGGGACCTCTTTATATTACACTGAGATCAGGACCATCGGCGTTAGCTTGGAGCATCCGCACACAGAGACCCGCACATTAACATGGCCGCTCTGGTGCAGAGAGAGAGGCCCTTTGTTCTGTCAGTGTGCACGATCTGAGCAGGAAGGGCCCAGGGCAACGCTGTCATAGAAAGAGAGCGAGAGATGTGGATGAAAGAAGGACAGTGTAGAGGAAGAGGCCAGGAAAACGCAGAGTGTCGTAGAAAGATTGTGGCTTGGAGCAGAAAGAGAGAAAGATTGTCAGATGTGCTGTAATACATTACCGGCAAGTATGAAAAACTGAGTGATGTCATCAGCACCGAACCCCACCAAGCCGGAAAACACTTTTTGATTTGTAGGTCAAAAAAACGGATGGGCGGCCAAGCATGACAGATTGAAAAATTCACAATAAATGCAGCTCAGTGTATATCTGCTGCTGAACAGGGCTAGCTTGTGTGGGTAATGATACGGACTGGTTTTTAAATTACTGTCTGAGAAGGTTAGCATCCCTACAGATAGAGTCTTCATGGGAAGCTTTGATGACATCACAGCACCTCTCACTGGCTCATACTTGATACTGCAAGCTTGGAACGCTGCTGGTGTTCCGAATGGAATTCTAGTGTTGCATACTGCGTTCTGTACAGTGTAACACACAGTGTATGGCCTGCTGCTGTTTATTAAGAAGTCTTATTCGAAACAACATCAAATATCAATGACAAATAATAATGACAAATAATGTGTAAAAATGTCTCATTGTAGTCATTCCAATCAAATGAGTGATCAAAAATCCATGTCGATACTGTTTATTGGATAACGTGGTTCATTAATCACATTACACTGTCAGAAATAAAGGTACAAAAGCTGTCACTGGGGCGGTGCCTTTTCAAAAGGTAACCTTTTGTACCTATTAGGTTCAAATATGTACACTTCCTTTTAGGTACAAACATGTCCCTTTTGAAAAGGTACCGCCCCAGTGACAGCTTTTGTACCTTTATTTTCTGAGAGTGTGTGATAGAGAAGTTCAGGAAGCCTTGTGGGATACAGTATCCCTTGCAGTGTTGTCTTGTTTAATTGCTGCATTTTTGGCCACTATGATTCAAAATGATTAATTTTGCAATGCTTATATTCATTAAACTGATCAGTATTGACAGCAGATAAAAGTATAATGTTACAAAAGATTTCTGTTTCTAATAAATGATGTAAAGACACCTGAAAATATTAAGAAGCAGCATAACTGTTTTCAACATTGATGATATTAAAAAATGTTTCTTGTGCTATCATATCATAAGAAAAAGCATCATGTGACACTGAAGACTGAAGTAATGAAGCTGAAAATACAGCTTACCCCATCACAGGAATAAATTACATTTTAAAGTATATAGAAAACAGTTCTATTAAACTGTAATAATGTTTCACGATATTTCTTGTTAAATAAATGCAGCCTTGGTGAACATAAGACACTTGTTCTAGAAACATGAAAAAACCTTACCGACCCTACAATTTTGAATGTGTAGTGATAGGCAAAATTCCCATACTGTGCACAGTATACATACTGCACACTGATGAAATAGCACAAAGGGTATGGTAGTATTCACAACATCCGGCATGTGACGCATCAACATGCGCTGGCACGTAGATATATTCACATCGATATAATCGTAAATCCTTATGTATCGTGGCCCATAGAAACAGTCACTAATGAGGCATCTATGTATTGATCTCTATGTGCTTGAGTGTTGTGAAGGAGCTGACAGTCAGAGATTGTGGTGTATAAGAGGTAAAATACTCTTCAGTTTTTTGCACAGACCGATCGTTTCGTGTCTTAACATCTCAGTCTATCGTCACGAGCCGCAGGGTTTCATTTGGTTTCATCTGTGTATGTTTTTGGAAACATTTGGTAGCCATTGACTTCCATTATATGACTGACAGACTGCAACGGTTTGAGGTAATAATATTTGTTTGTGTTCTACTGAAGAAACAAAGTCACCTACATCTTGGATGCCCTGGGGGTTTGCAGATAAACATCACATTTTCATTTTTAGGTGAACTATCCCTTTAATATAATATCACATGAAAAAAGCACCAGAAGTAAAAACCAGTCCCTTTTTACGGGTTAGTTCACCCAAAAAAGACAATTCAGACATCATTTGCTTACCCTTAAGTTGACCTGTATTTCAGTCTTCTGAACACAAAAGAAGAGTTTTGACTTCAATAGTACTATAGAAGTTGACTTTGACCAGCAGCATCTTCAGTTATACCATTTTCTTCAACAGAGCAACTATCCCTTTAACAATATCTTCACACATTATGTAATCTGTCTTACAATAGTACAACAGAACCAATAGCTTTAACACAAAATTGACAAAATTCTTATTAAATTATTCAGCTGTCCTACAGAATCAAATGTTCTTATTCAGTGCTATACCTAGCCATTAAATACTCTCTTTTATCCATGAGACCAAGCTCACTTTACCCTCCTGGAGCTTTCAAAACAAGAGATATAGCCTCCTGCGGTCCCATCATCTGTCATCGCTAATAAAGCATGTCTGCTCACCAGGACGAAGTACTGTAGATCAAAACAACAACACAGTAAGAAATAACATATATTTTTCATAGCTTTTTTCATAACTTTAGTAAGTTCTTCTATGTAGGCCATCTCCGAGAAGAGTTTCCCCCCCCAAACTTTCTCACCTCGTTCTCAGGTTCTGATAAGTAAATGTGCAGCACTGCTCTCTCAGAGGCCTGCTTCTCAAGGACAGAGCGCATTAGGCTGATTAAATAAAGACAGAGAGTGATTTATAACAGCTCTATCCGGCTCTATTCATCAGCGGGCTCTTGACTTAATAAAGTATTGATATTTAGATACACAGGGAGGTGGTGACGGGAGGGCGCAGGGGACCGGCCTCGTAGAGGAGCAGCGCTGCAGGGCAGTAAATACATCTCTCTTACTGTAAACTCATCTCCACACGGGACAGACTGAGACTGAGGGAGTGAATGCTGGCCAGCTCTGATCTCTCTGAACTCAGACATGATATGAGGGACATGGCATCTTCTAGTGTTGTTCCACTGTACACATGAGCAAGTTACAATTTATTATTTTATTACATCGCTTTTTTTCCTGACCATAACGAAAACATGTCACATTTGGATACAACACGTGCAATACAACAAAGACATTAAAATGATATAATGATTTCACTGCAGTTTCAAAGAGAAATGTCCACTGGCGCTAAAGCATAGGTTCAATACGTGAACCCTCGCATGTTTTTATTACTTTGATATAGTTAGGTATTGCTGTGCTTTTATTACATGGCTTCAGGTATATTTTGTGATGGTTCACAATTGAAATATCCGTGGACTGTTGCTAAAAGTTAATGCTCTATCGTATTGGAAATATGCTCTCCCAGCATATTAATATTGTTTTGAAGTCATAACATGATATTCTTCAAGTAACTGTGTGAAAAATATGCTTTATTAATTGAAACTCTGTAACTTTGTGTGAAAAGGAGTAAAAGGTGTCAGAGTTTACTGCCTCTAGTGTTCATTTCTTTTGAACTGCAGTGATATGTACATTTTGGTACATATTTCGTGTCACGCAAAAAGTGCACCAAGGTACATTTATGCCATGAGACCAGGTGCAGACATGTACATGTAAATATTTTCTTAATATAACCTGTATGTGTGTGCTTTTGTATGTACATGATAAATATACATAATATATGTGTGTGTACTGTGTAAACAAAAACTTTTATTTTGGATGTGATTAATCGCAATTAATCGTTTAATAGAAGAATCTATTACTCTTCTAAAGCAAAATGTTGCAAATGTATTGATTTATTTATGCGTTTATAAATTTACTGTCGTCATATTTCAGTTGATTGACAAAGCTATTTTGGCAGAATTTTTGCTCCGTCCTTGATCAAACTCACCTGCCTGTATCTTACTAGTAATCCCGAACATCTTAACTAGCTGGATTAGGTGTGTTTGATTAGGATTGGAGCTATAATTTGCAGAACAGTGGCCCTCGAGGACCAGGGTTGAGAAAGGTTGGTCTAGGCCATAGTCAGTGCAATTCCTAATGGACTAAATCAAGTCACCTTTTTCATTCGAGAAGCCGTTTCACAAAGATACACATCGCAAAAGGGAAAAAAGACTGCAATTTTTTTCTGTGCCTGCTTTGAAGATGAAGTTGGTTAAAATCATTTCACTAAACAGATACAGATGCATTTTGAAAACAGCTGAGGTACTGTCCCACTTCTAGACAATGTACAGTAGTTCATCATACTTGTAATTAGCTCAGTCTGAAACATAAACTGTGCATTGTTTGTGAATTCAAGTGCTAGTTATGCAAGCTCGATTTCACGCTTTTAGCCTATATGCTTTAAAAAAAGTGTCTGAATGCAGTTGATAATCCAGCACAAGTATATATATATATGCTTAATGCTTATATCAGGCATTAATTTGATGTGTGATTAGTTTTTTTGTCTTTTGCCTTGGGTTTGGTGAAAATCTTGCTGAGCACAGTTATTTAAATGATCAGCAGGTTTGTAGCTAGCTACCAGAATAATAACACATCTGTTTTAATGGCACAGACATTTGAAGGAAACTCTATCACTCCCTTGAGTACTGAGGTTTATTACCGCCACAGCAGAGCAAGAACACACATTAAGTATGTACAACAGACCATTTATCTTGCCATATTTGTAGAGTATATTTCTGGCCAAAAATGAGGTAAACTTTTGTGAGACTTTGTTAGATTTGAACAGGAAAAAAAAGCTAGGGTATGAATAATAGAAAAAGCATTTTTTAACATGTATATTATGGAAATAATATACTTAAAAATAATATAATTAAGTGTGAACAATGTAATTGCACACTAACTGCAATTAAATGAAAATGGGTGATAATTAAAATTAGTCCTGCAATTAGTCGGAATTTAGGGTGCTTTTTCGTTCCACATAAGTAGGACTTAGCTTTTGAAGGTATAGTACCAAAGCATTGTTCATAGTTCAGTGTTTTTTTTTTGTATTTGGCCTTGGTTTGTTCTGTTTTCCTACGCACCTGCTTGCAAATGTGCACGGTTATTTGTTTATCGATAATTACTTCTATCACCACTGAAATATGGTTAAAGTGTACTACTGAATGTATTGTCAAGCATTTATGGTAAACTAAAATATGCTTTACATAATTTCTATTGAAACTTGTTCATTTTTAAATATATTTGCAATTGCACATTTGACTAACTTTTAATATTTAACTATGTAATATTGAAAAACACACTACAGTTGAAATTTAAATCAAGTGCTTTAGTACATTAGTCAACAAATCAAAGTGCACTTATTAAAGCAAAAAATTGTTTCTCTTTGTCTGTTTTAATGGAAGAGTAGAATACTAAAGTTATTTAAACTGTCAACATGTTTATAGCTATCTACATGAACACATCTGTTTTAATGGCACACACGTTTAAAGGAAACTGTATCACTCCTTTGGGTACTGAGGTTTATTACCACCACAGTAGAGCACGTATATTAAGTGCATACAACACACATTGTGCTTGCAATGCATCAGCCAAACTAATGTCCAAGATAAATAAAAAACACTAACTGTAGTGTGAATAGGAGCTCACAGTAGTTTGTGTGCATTTGTTTTTGACATCTTTATGCAATTTTTATACCGTCAGGCTGAAGGCGAGGACAGTCTGAAGAAGATGCAGCTGATGGAACTGGCCATTCTTAACGGCACCTACAGAGACGCCAATATCAAATCACGTAAGCCGCCACCTCCTCTCAAGCAAACAGAGACGGTATTGTTCGAGGCCTTTGTAAGCGCAGCTCTCAGTAAACCTCTCTCAAGTAACCCTGATTCCCTGATAAATGCTCTGACAAGTGTATCAGTATTGTGATCCAGAATTAGCACATGCATCTAAAGAGCAGCTAATGAGCTGAAAGAATAGAGAACATTGCACTGCTATCTATGGAAACAAGGTTTCCTTAATTTACCGAATGTTGTGACATCCTCCTCTTCACTTTGCTGCTTCAGTAAATAATACTGAAGCGCTGTGGAGCTGCAGGAGTGTGTTATTTGAACGTACTGGCTCCTCCCCTGCCTTGTTTACTAATGAATAGCTAAGTAGCATCGCTGTCATGCTCTGTGTCCAGTGTTTGCCTGTGCATGGTACTAACGGTTTTTGTGTTTTTTGTCCCGACCCCACCCGTCTTCATCCACCCCTACCCTCGCATTTTTCCGCTCACTGCAGCTGCCCTTGCATTCTCTCTTGCAGCGAGCGCCCAGGCTCCACGGATCATCACCGGCCCAGCACCTGTCCTGCCGCCCACCGCCTTGCGCACGCCTACGCCCGCAGGGCCCACCATCATGCCCCTCATCCGCCAGATCCAGACCGTCATGCCCAACGGCTCGGCCCACCCGGCAACCGCCACCCTAGTGCCACCCGGTCCAGAGTCGGGCCTGATTTACGCGACGCCCTATGAGTACCCCTACACACTGGCCCCCGCCACCTCCATCCTGGAGTATCCTATTGACTCCAGTGGGGTTTTAGGTAAGCATAGCTACACTTGTTTCACTACACAGACCCCCCAGGTACCAGAACCTCTTTCAGCGTGGGCAGTGGACTCTCATGTCTTACGAGGCTGTACACTAGGGTTGGGCCGTATAACCAATTGTACCATGTGACTTTTTGACATAGAGTGAGAGTCCAAACAGCTAATACAAACATCACAGTAATCCACGAGTACTCCACTCCAGTCCATCAGTTAACCACGCTTTATACTTCAAACTGATGTTGCTTCAGACTAAAATATGGTCCTCTATTCACAATATTGCTTTTTTCAGTAAAAGAAAAAAGTAATCTGTGAATCAGGAGAGAAATATGCCAAGTGAAAACAGTCCAAAACATATCTTAGCACACATTTTGATGTGAGAGGACAACAAGGGATGGGAATTTTTAATGGAGGACACAGTTTTATACATTATTTGACTAGTCTAGTGAAAGATAAATATACTTAAATGTATCTGAATTACATTTATTTCATGCTTAGTATACTACAAAAACATTTTCATATTTATCTACTGTATAAAATGCCATGCAGTTGTACTTTTAGTATACTAAACTGGTATACTCTGTTAAATTGGAACAACTAATTTTGTACTTAATGCACTTTAATTGTGCAGAAGCAGTGCTGAAGTCTCATTAAAGACATACTTAGTATATTTGATTGTGCTAAAGTGGAACGATTGCAAGTTTACTTTAGGAACACTTTAAATATTTTGCATTTAAAGGGCAATATTACACAATGTGACATAGACACACATTTTAGGCTTATTAATAAGAAATATGCATTGTGCACAAGTAGTACTCCAAATGAAGTTGAATTAAAATTTTTATCTCAGTAGGTCTTGAGGTATCTGTCAGTAAATATGTTACTTTTTTACTAGGGTATTTTGGCCAAAAGTGAAGATTTTAAGATAAAGTGCCTTAATGTGTTATTAAGTGTTTTAATGAATGTGTTTCTCAAAAACACACAGCGTTTCATTACACAAGATGTTAATTGTTGGACTGGAGTGGTGTGGATTACTTGTGGATTATTGTGATATTTTATCAGCAGTTTGGACCCTAACCTATTCTGACGGCATCCATTCACTGCAGAGATCCATTGGGAATAAGTGTAAATTTATCCAAATCAGTTTGATACAGAAACAAACTTGTCTACATCTTGGATAGCCTGAGAATGAGTAAATTTTGGGTAATTATAATTTTTGGGTGAACCATTTTAAGGAATATTGTTTTTCACAAACCTTTTCATGAATTTTAATTCTAAGGTATGGAAATACTAATAATTTTTATCTTTATTCTTTAGACAAATTTTATTCCTAATAACATTTAGTGAATCCGGCCCCTGATCTTTTTTTTTTTTTTTTGCATACATGAAAAAAAGAAAATATCAACAAGATGAAGTACCTTTCATTTCTTTAAGTATACTGTGATATATTGCCATACCATTATAAAAAGTCTCACGCTGTAATGTATAATTTGAATCATACTGCCCACCCCTACCCTATGCCATTCCTCTGAAATAACCCCCAACACACAAATCCTGCCCTCCTACACCAACGAAAAGCCTCTGGTTTCCCCATCAGGGCCACCAGCACCACCAGCTTCTTCTGTCACAGAAGCAAGTAATAGGCAATAATATAAAAGAGCAAACAACAATGCATCAAGTATTTTCCACTTAATCCATTTAGCATCATAAAAAGTCCTCCCTCATCACAAAAAAAAAGGGAAAAAATCCTTTTAAGAAATGTTTGCATAAATGATTTGGCTTTTAAGTGCTCTACTGGCTTTATATGAATAATGAGAGCACTCTCTCTCAAAAGCCCTGTCCTCTCCACTCCACACAAGCTGTATGGCTTCATTAAAGCACTTGAGAAAAGCCGATTATGAATATCATGTTACCAACAGCATTCTGCCAGTTTAACACTTGCTTCTCCCAAAGGCACGGTGTTAAGTTGAGCAGCGACAAATAGCCCATCCCAATGCCAAGAGCAGCGTGTCCAATTAGAGCAAATGAAGGAGGGTTTAGCTACTGTCCAATAAGTATGTTTATTGAGCTCGCAGCACAGACCTTATAGGACTGTACCAGCCTTACACTGTCTGTGGGTGGATGTTTCTTGGGTGGAGGGAAGGTTGCTACAGCACGTTCACACATACAGCGGTTATTTACAGTGACAGCTGGTGATTCCCAGTGCTGTGATTGACAGCAACTGGTGTGGGCGTGACCAGCGATAAAGCAACGTTGAGAAAAGTTAATCTTTATGCAAATGAGCAGTGATGTGTGGCACAAGATAGAGACATACATGTTATCAGTTCCCTGGTGAGAAATAAATAAACTAAAAGTTACTGTTGTACTTTTGGGATACTAAACTGCACTGTAAAAGAATTCCATAAAATTTACGGTAAAAAAAATGGCAACTGTGGTTTGCCAGAATTCGACCGTAAAAAAACGGTAACAACATTTTAGGTTTTACGGTTTTAAGTTAAATTTACAGTTAAATTAAAGTCATTGACTGATATAATGTTCATATACCAACCTATTAAAGTACTGAAATCTGTTTTTGTATCTTTGTATCTGTTTTGTTTTCTCCCAGGATGAACAGTACTGAAAAAATATGCTACACTGCATTTCCTTCACTATCTGGTTTAATTTTATGTGGAAAAATAATAAAAAAGTTAAATTATGTTTCAAATTAAAAATAAACTTAAATAAAATTAAGAATAAGAATGTATATGTGTTTACAAAACTACTTTCAGGTATTTCAGCATAAACCTTTACAAAAATAATGAAAATATTCCAAACTTTGATCTGCATTGGTGCAAACAAAAAACAAAACAAAAAAACTTATCAACATTCACAAAATATTATTTACTGCCAAAATGTATTATATTATTGCAATAACAACTTATTTTAGTAAACTGCATTTGTGATGAACTTTAATTTAAATTACTTCAAAAAAAAATGCGTGCGTCATATATTTATAAATAATCTTGGGCTGGATTCACAAAATCTTCTTAGATTAAAAGTTAAGAAAGTTCTAAAAAGAAAGTGACAGGCTTTGAATGTGGCAGTTCTTACAGAAGATCCAATGAAAAACCTGCTTTTAGAGCTGGTTACCATAATTGTCATAATAACCGTACACATAATTTTTTCTTCTTTGGGTTAATTAAGGCAGAAGCAGTGAAGCCTCCAGTGATAGAATTGTCACATGTGTGTGAATGTCCTGCAACAGATGGGATGTTTTAGGGGTGGGAGAGCTGAGGGGAGGTTTTCACCCTGTCTTCTCTCTTGTGTGACCTATACAGCATCCTCAAAGGCCGAAGAGCTGCCCCTCTACCTGGGCTTTCAGACCTGTCACATTCCCATCACAGTCCAGCGCGGAGAGCCAACCGGTCGGCCTCCCTTTTAAAGTGCCCCCTCTCTCCCTCCGCCCCCTCCAACAAGCCCCTCCCTCACACTGCAGACACACCCCCTGCCCCGCCTCCCTCTTATCGGACTGGCTGGACTCCCCGGCCTCTTTCATTCTGTCTGTTACTTTGAATCATGGTTTCTGTTTTTTCTTTTTTTGTTGTTGGTTTTGTACTTTTGTTTTTATCTGTAATGTGATGTTTTAGGGTTTTTTTATGTGTACAATGATGAGGGAGACAAAGCACTGAGCCCCAAACTGCTGCACAAGCCTTTCTGGATGACCCCCATCCCTCAGTCTGAGCAGGCCACATCAGGGTGAGGGGCATCAGGAGGGGCAACATGAGGATGGTGAGGGGACAGTGGGGCTCAATTAGGGGGCTGCTTAAATTGGGAGGTAAACTATTTAAAACGGGGGCTGTTCATCGAGCAGTTTTTAGGACAGTTTAGTGCACTATGGTGGAGCATTTTGGCTTAAAATCTAAAATGGCATAGTCACAATATATAATATATATGAGGATATTGGCTTAATATAATATTTTTTACAAAGTTATCAAAGACTTAACAACATGTTTAGGTTATAGTCTACCACAAATTCAGATTATTTCTGTGACAACTAAACATTTTCCTAATATACTCTTATCTCTGTATGGCGTTTTTTCAAACAGCATGCATAAATTAAATTCAAGCGTGAATGCAAACATGGCCTTTGACAAAAAAGTAGTATGAAAAATAAATAAATAAAGTCATTTCTTAGTTACTACATTGGGTATTTTGTTTAATAACAGATTACAAAAAAGTTACAAATTTTATCAGCATATATATCCAAGTAGCAAATATCTTACATGGAACCCAAAATGTTGATAAGAAGTGCATAAACCATCTGAATTCGGTCAGATTTACTGAATGGAAAGTGTTTTGTGTCTGTCACTGTGTGTGAAATTTTCATCAAACCCTACAAATGTAAAAATGTTTTTCTCACTACTATTATGCAAAGAAATAAGCAATTATAATAGTATTGCACTGCAGTTTTACAGCTCTCCTAAAAGCAATTAAAATTATGAAAAAAAATATATTAAAAAAAGCTAAATCAAAGAATCATGAAATAATTATGAAAATTATGCCTACTTTGCAAAATATCTTAATACAAAGAAAAGCTTTATTTTATTATATAATGTCATCTTTTGATTTTTGGTTGAAATGTGATTCAAAAATACACTACCATTTAAATGTTGGGGGAAGTAAGATTTTTTTTTTTTTATAAGAAATGTATATTTTTTCTTCAAGGATGCATTAAACTGCAACAAAAGTGACATCAAAAAGATTTATCATTTTACAAAAGATTTCTGTTTCTATATGCATAAAAAAAAAAAAAATCCAAAAACTGTTTTCAACACTAATAATTATAAAAAATGTTTTGTGAGCAGCAAATCAGCATATTTTAGTACAATTTCTGAATGATCATGTGACACTGAAGACTGGAGAAATGGTGTATATATCATCACAGGAATAAATAACAATATTACTGTTAATATTTGCAATCAAATAAATGTAGAAAGCGTAGGCTGCTTCTTTCAAAAACATTAAAATTGCCACATTTTTAAAAAAAGGTAGTTTTATTGAGATTCTCCCAGTGCCATCGCCTCACGAACTGTCCTAAAACGTGCTCCGTCTGACTGTGGTGTGTGTTATTTCCCCAAGGACCGTCAGTCTTGCCACTAATTTCCCCTTCCCTTCCCTTCCTTTATTCTTTAGGTGTGGCTTTCCCCACGAAAGGCTAAATGCATTTCCCAGGATCCTCACTGAGCCCCTCATCCGATCCGAGTGTTAACATTCACATGCTTTGGTTTCACAGCTGCCTTGTTGGTTTTGAGTGATGTTTGTTCAGAGCATGAATCTGGCCTAGCAGTCAGTCAGACACACTCCTGTTCGTTTACACTGACTATTCCCAGAGCCCTCAGCGGCTGCGCTTGTAATGCCGTACATATGCCTCCATACTCCCACATATTACCCCCGGACCGTGCCGCTGACTGCTAGGCCTCGAAAACCGATTGTTCTGCTTTACTAATCACTTAATTCATTGCCGTACATATCGATTCTCCTTTTTTTTGTACTCCAGCAGATGTGCCTAAATGTTGTTCTCTCTCAGAGAGCGACTTTATCAGTATTATATTTAAAGACTGTCGCTCCAGCGCAAGATTACGTGACTAGTAAAGCTTCCCGTTGAGAGTGTGCACTCTTGTCTGTCATACTGTATCCAAGCTACGCAAAAACCCACAGATCCACAGAGGACAAATGAAACCATGTTTGAATTTTGTACAAACACGTGTTGAGATATTAACATATGGGGGGAAAAAAAGTATTATTTGTGCCTTAACTTGTATAATTTAAATGAGTTGCGTTTGTCAACACGCATTCGGGATGATTTGGAGACTGTGAGGTTTGACTGATCTGTTTTGTTTTGTTTTTTTTGGTGATGTTATTGCAATCCAAGCAGGTGCAGTGACAACTAAAGTTCGAAGGCACGAAATGCGCGTCCATCCTTACCAAAGGGTAGTGACCGCAGACAGAGGTTAGTTTAGTTCATGTGCTTCTACTCATTACCAGTAGCAACTCACTGTTGGTCCTGATCTGTTGTGAAGCATGTGCCGTTTGAGCATGTTAAAAGACGTGCCATACACAGCTTGAATTCAGTACACATTGCTGTTTAATATGGTGTGTTTGTTTAAAACCCTTCACTTTACACACACACACACACACACGTGGTCTTTCCTGCGCAGGTGGAGTGGTTGACTTCATTCCATTATTTTGATGACCTTATGATTTCAGCATGATGTTGATGACAAATAATGGAGCTATTCATGTGAACATGGGCTTTATTCACCCCATTTACGCTCAGCATTTTTAGTTTATAGTTATGCAAACACTAAACAGGCTTTTTATATATTAACTTTCAGGAGCCTTTTGAATAGATCATGAATGTGTCCTTTCCAAATGAGCTAAAGTGACTGTTTATAATTACATGTAGTGTGTGGATATACAAATAAATATCGCAGCGATAGCAATAAGTGTTAAAATCCACATTCACTACCAATAGGTTATAGGCTTTTCAAAACAGAAAAATGCCATTAGGAGATCTTTAAAGCTGAAGTGCATCATTTTGTCAGTGTTAAAATATATGCAGTCATTAATACTAAGCCCTTTGTAGGTTGAAACGAAAACGAAATGAAACTTTGAGTCCTTCAAACAAACACCGGTTTATTTGAGCACACCAACACTGACTTGATCAATGATGTAGACAGAATAAAAACTGACATTATTTAATGCAGTTCTGTTTGATGACACTAGAAATTAAACTAATTTTTGCCTTCGTTAACCTGTGTCACTTTTAGCAAGTGTAATATGTAATTGGATTAGTTGGATCTTTCAATGTTTATTAATTAATTGGTTAAATATTAATATAATAATATGTTATGTAATCTGTGATGTCACTAGTTAGACAAAAATATGCTAGAAATACTCTAAAAAAATACTCTCTCTCTTTCTCTTTCTACATATATATATATATATATATATATATATATATTATTTTATTTATTTATTGTTTTCCCCCCAAACAATGGTCTGATAAACAGAACACTGTAAGACCGTTAGTGAAAAAGCCACGTTTATTTAAAACATACACTTTAAGTATTCAGATTAGTAATCAAAACTAGAAAACTGACTTGACAAATTAACACAAATGAAAAAAATATTTGGTTTGTCAGCACAGCTCAAATTCACTGAACTCTACAAGTCTATGTAAAACTTGATCATGTTATCCAGTATGATTTTATAATGAGCATCTTATACTTCGGTCTTTCATATCCAAAATTATTTCTAGGTTTAAATTAGATTTTGAATTTGCTTTTCATTTTGTCGCTACCACATGTCTGAAATTATCACAATAATCATGAATGATTACTTTGATGAGTGCATTAAGATGCCTAATGATTTGACAAAGCATCCATGGTGCAATAATCACCTCATCACTATGAAACAATTACACAATCAGCTCTCAGTATTGCCAATATCCCCCTGTTCACATGCATCTAATTGCATATAAATTCAGTTTGCGCAGGTTAGACATTATGTATTTGTGTGTGTATGTGTGCGTATATATGGTTACTGTTACAAATGTTTGCTTAAGCTGGCAAAATGACCACAGATAGCCTATCAAGGAGATCAGATACTGAAATTGCTTCCTCTCTTTTAATGTTTTGTTTTTCATATCCTTTTTGTGCTAAACATGTTTTTTATATAACGGAACTACTGCTTTGAAGAAAATCTACTTTTGAGAACCCATTTGCACAGAGCTTCCAGATTTCCAATCTGTGCATTTGTACTGGACCACACGAATCACTTTTTTATTTCAGCTGTTTACTTATTTTATTATTATTATTATTATTATTATTTCCATCTGTCAATATTTGCCTCATTTGATAAAGAGATTCTATGTGGCACAAGCCTTTTATTTTGCACTGAATACGTCAGAAACCTTCATCTCCTCTGCTCTTCACGAGTAGACATGTTGAAAAAGTGAAACCTACATCAAACCTCAGACCATGAAACTGAAACGAATTTGTCGAGTCTTACGGTTGACCACTGCCGAGTGGACGATAATGGATGTGATCGTGTCAGAGTATAAATGCATTTAAGAAAAAAAAAAAACAAAAAAACAACTCCACTTGATACATTTTTTTATGTTTTATTGTAAGCTTCTTTTTATTTTTGTTGTCGAAAAGAAAATAGTATTTACTTGTGGCTTTTAAAATATCTATAAAAATATATATCTAAAAAAATATATAAAGCAGGAATGTATATGAATTGTCAAATTATACTTGTATTTTGGAAGAGATAGCAATGGTATTATAGAGGGCTATTTGTAGGAAAGAAAAATATGCATCATAGCAGCTTTATAGCACCATGTTAGAAAATTTCCTATATTTTTGGATATATATGTTAGGGCTTTATATATGAATGACAGGACTTTTTCAATGTTTATATGCAAAAGCATTTTATATTATGTGTCCTGTGATTTGTCAGTAGTCTGCAATGCTGAGGGTAATGGCTAAAAGTCCCACAGCTTGAATTTCCATGGCTATTATGCTAGAGAACTCCTTGTAGTGTTGCTTTGTATCATTAAAGCCAAGATTTTTATGTTGTTGTAAATAGAAGAAGAAAAAAGAATTTCAAAAGGCAATAAAAAATTTTATTGAGTAAAAAAAACCCACCAGCGGTTGTTCTGGCCCTAAATTATTTCTGACTAAATTTCTCAATGCCTCGATTCTTACTAAGAAAAACATTGGTCTTCCATTTCCATCATAACTCTCGGCTTAATGCTGGAACCTCTTAAGAGCTCTAGTGTTTAATAGCAGTCAGGTAACCTTCGCTGACTGTCCTCTCCTCTCATTTCATTAGCAGCTGCCTCTCTCATGGCCGGTCACACTAGACTCGCTCCCGACCCTCAGCATATGCTTGGAACTTCTCTCTTTTAGTGCTACGAAGTTTAGGGTCAGTGAACTCATCTGATGTCGTTAAGCGAAAAGACGTTTGCGCAATAGAGGGTCTAAACCACTCAGCTCAGTGCAAATAAATTAATTTTTTTCAAATTCTACAGCTGCGTGATTTGCAATGTCGTGGGAGAAATTTCAAAGGATAATTTAACTGCTTGACGAGATCTTGACGATTTGTGTGAATCTGTATGATTTATAGACCCATGCTAAACATCTGCTTACATACCATCTCGACAGATCATATGAAAAAGTACTAAAGAAATCATGTACTGTAAAAAATTACGTGATTTTAACGGTAAAAAAAACTTTGAAAATGCTACGGTAAAAAACAGTTAAATGGTTAATGGTAAATTCCTGTAAAATTTACAGGGGGAAAACATAAAGTGACATTCCCAGAATTCGATTTCAGTATTTTAATAGGTTGGTATATTGCAACACAGTTTCACGACCAATTCGTACGTATTCGTACGAGGTGGAAAATTCATGCTAATTCGTACAAATTCGTACAACCTCACTTGTTCGATTTTGTATGATTTGTCTAAAACGGGTAGGTTTAGGGGTGGGGTTAGGTGTAGGTCATTCATACAAATTCATACGAATTGGCAACTCGTAAAATACAAATGTTTTAGGAAAAATCATATAAATTCATACGAGTGAGGTCGTAAAAATTTGTACGAATTAGCCACCTCATAAAATATGTACGAATTGCCGTGAGACTGGGCAGTAAGTTATATTATATCAGTTACGGTATTTAACTGTAAATCTAACATAAAACTTAAAATATTGTTAACATATTTTTTACAGTCGAATTCCAGCAACCACAGCTGCCGTTTTTTTACCGCTAATTTTACGGAATTTTTTTTACTGTGTACAAATTAGTCATGAAGCTACAAATTACCATGAGATTGTGTTGGAAATTGCGAAGATCACAAAGCAGGGATCACTAATTAGATCCAAACCCAACATCTGAGTTGAACTGAATCTATTTGAATTCAGATTTTGAATGCTTTAACTGAATCCTGTTATGCTTAAAGCCTAGTGTGACCGAATAGCTTCAATCTGTCCATTCACTTGACTGCTACTAACCATTAGACTCATATGCCACAGTCGTATTCCTTTGTATTTTCTGAGTGTTTTCTCTCTTGATTTCTTCCTTCTTAACACGTGACCTGTCAGGATAAGCTGTTCCTCATGCTGCGTGTAAAATCATGCTTTTACCTCATGATTTTACCATATTACAAAGATGAAGACCAACAGTTCTTCCAGGGCTCTCACATTTAGTCGACCCACAGCGAGAGTTGTTATTTTGACCTGAAACATACTCTGCTGAAGTACACAAACCAAGAGCTACTGAATACACAAGCTTGATTTCATTGCGAACATGTTTCGACTTTATTACTGTCATGACAAAACTGTTTAAAGAGATTTTTAAAGAGAAATTAGTTAAAGCTGAAGTAATTTTTCATGAATAGCGCCCTCAAAAATGTTCAAGTCAAACTTTCAAGTCAAGCCAAATTTATTTGTGTAGCACTTTTCATGAAAATCATGATGTTAATCATGTCTTATTGTCGCTTTGAGCGAGTTGGACGATAATATATTTTACGTTTTGCTACATTGCGAGCAAACAAGCAACTGAGATTTTCTATATAGAATATATCACTTATTAGTATGTGAAAAGCTGGACAAAATCATATCCTACTTTACATAAATAGGCAATCGACAATATAGTAATTTTTTTGCAACAAAAAAAATTGCTATTAAGTATAATGTCATATGAGTGTACTGTATGTATGTAAATAAGTTATATATATATATATATATATGTATATAACTTTATAATGAGAACGCTGTTAGTTTCTGGCCTCATTATATATTAATGAATTCACATTTAATAAAATTATTAAGCTAGGAATGAATATATAGTATATGCAGTATATTACACTTATTACCACCTTTTCTAACTATATCGTCCACTTTTACTGTTTTATGTCTCAGCTCAACGCTGCTGAGATATAAAAGCTTTGCTGTGGGGAGCCTCGACTAAATCAAGAGCCTACTTGTGATCAGTTTATAAATACTTTTCATATTGTCATCCTGCTTTCACTAGCTGAAACTAATCTCCTCTATCTTTTGTTTCTTTCCTCCTTTCCTTGTTTCCCTCCCCCTTTTCTGTTCGTTTGTCTCTCTAACCCACTCAGCCACCACTGGCAACTAACCCCTGACCTTCTGACCTCTCCACCCAATGACGACCTGCCCATTGCCTGCCTGCAGATCACACCTCTGCCCTAAAACGAATGAATGAAAGACAAAAAGAGTATCTAAGAGCTGTCGCAGGCAGTGGATATCCCTAAACCTTGCTAGTTGGACGCAGGCGGCAGACACCCGGATGTTTCTGCCGCTGTAGATCTGCACTGTTTGTAAGCAATAAGCAATAATGATTTGCCCCGCACCCTCTAAATCAAAGCCAGACCCTCCCAGTTTGCTGTGCAAAAGCCTCCAGCTCAACGAGGAGACGGACTGCCCTTCATCGCACCCCAACCGTCGCGAGAGTAATCCTGCAGTTACGGTAATGAGTCTGAATGTAATGCATGACGGTGTGAATGATGCACCTCTTGCGTGAACTATGACCGCGGCTCGTCACATGTCACGACGGACCATTCGAGAAGCATTTCAGCTGACAATATATGAAGGAGAAGAGCATTTCCCTTCCGGAACAATCCGACACTTTTCAGTGAACAAGCCTCTCTGAGGATGTATAAGCCATGCTTGCCTATCTGCTGTACAAATGTATGAAATCTGTAGATAAATGTTCAAAGAGTGACGAAAGAAAACATGTACAGGAACAACACTTTTATTATCCTCCAGAGAACGTATATTTTTGCAACTCACTATTTTATATTGTCAAATATTGTGAAGAGTACGAAGAAAACACACACACACACACAGACACACAATACCGAACCCTTTATGAAGTGAAAACAATCCAGTTTTCTGTAATTGGATGTAGACGTGGATGACCAAAACAACCCTTTCGTTGAACCGACGGGGTTGATAGGGAAATATCATTCAAGTGCCTTTGCCTTATCATAGTTCTTAGGGTTCGTTATGAATGTCATCATGAGTGGCGAATGAGCAGACCCGAGCGTTTCCCAAAAGCATCGCAAGTCTGCGTAGATCTGCATAGGCTTACGATGGACTTGGGAAATGTAGTCCAGGTCAGTACACACAGCTTTCCCTTCAGGAACCACATGAGTGAAGTATCACCAGCCTAAATCTGCCTTCCTGCTTCGGCTCGAACAGCTCAACGCTCCATCCCAGTATTACAGTACAGGCCTTTCACACCACACGATTACTGTCAGACCGACTCGGGGAGTCAAGGTCTATTTGTTGCCTTCAGTCTTGACTTGTCCTTCAGAATTATGGGTATTTTGCTCACAGTACTTGAATTAATTTGCACTTTATGTTGATGTTTAGTGCATATCAGTATGGTATTACAAATGGTATATACAGTATTCAATGCCAAAAACAAAAAAACTTTCTTTTAATCACTATGTTTGTCTTGTTTTACAGTAAAAATATCAAAATGCTTAATATACTGTATATATATGCAAATAAGAAGTGTGTTTGATAAAGAGTTTTCATTTGCAAAAACCGATAAACAGCACTTAAAAAAAAGAGCTGATTGCCGTGCATTATTCTCCACATATAGCGCGATTTGAACCCTAAACTCGTTTTTGTTAAAAAGAC
Source organism: Enteromius mattozi (assembly GCA_032359235.1). Lineage (NCBI taxonomy): Eukaryota > Metazoa > Chordata > Actinopteri > Cypriniformes > Cyprinidae > Enteromius > Enteromius mattozi. The sequence goes on from JAUMHE010000062.1 coordinate 4,435,941, forward strand.
GGTATTGTCCACTTTTAAGGCATCGCCAGTTTACTGCAGAAGTCCATTTTAGCGAATCAGCTCGCTGTAATCAGGTTTCATCAAAGCTGACTAAAAGTGATCAAGGATGGATAATGTCAACGAACTTGATGAACCTTAGATATCTTCTTCATCTTCTTTATATATAGAAGTTTAATGTGAAAAAACATACTTTCAATGAACTTTAATTTTGTAATTACCTGTATTTGTTGAAGTGATTATTACTTAATCAAAAGAACCCAACTGCAGTTTTATTGATGTTACTTGGAATGGGCAATAAACAAAAAAAAACATGATTTCTGAATATATATATGTATATATATATATTTTAGGGGTGTAACGGTTCACAAAAATCACGGTTCGGTTCGATACGATACAGTGGTGTCACAGTTCGGTATGTTTTCG
>JAUMHE010000062.1:4445974-4482681 GCA_032359235.1 Enteromius mattozi
AATGTGTAAATAATATCATTTAAATAAAACTGTTTTGACTGTTTACATTGAAAAATCACACCCCTACATATATGCAACAATGCCATTGTTTTTACCCAATATATCTTTTAATTATGACGATAAAATTAAAAAAAATATCGCGTCGGCGTATTGGCACTAAGGTTTTCCTATTTAAAACAGCGGAGGACCCTTTGCGTCGAAAAGTGACTAAAAGGGGTACCTTGAGCTTCAAAAAGTGACGCAAAAGGGTCTTCCCAAGCATCAAAATGTGATGAGTTGGAGTGAGACTGTGTTGGATTAACTTGTACCGAACCCAGAATAGAGTTATTATGTATGAGTAATAAGTTATTCTAAATAAAAATGCAAAACAAAAAAGAAAAGAAAAGAAAAAACACCCCCTCCAACAACCTGAAAAGCCTACTTTCTTAAAAACAATCAAATGAAATACCCAGTTGATGAACTCAAAAGGTGTTTTTTTTTTCTTTTACTTTTGTTTATGTCCAATTACAGAAACAAAATTGGTTAGTGAACTGTTAAACATTGACATTAATACTATTAAAACCAGTAGGCTATATGCCCTCGGTTTTTGTTAATATTTGACAAAAAATAATGATAATAACAATAGGCTAATAATAGCCTAGTAATAATAATAATGAAATAAATATCCTAGGTTATGGTAGTGTTTTTCCATTGCCCTCACAGGCGCTTCACATTGTTCTCAGCAAATGTTCCTACAATGAATATTTTGTATAATAAGCAGTGTTATCATGAAACAGCGGTGGTGTACTGCAAAGTTTGACAGTATTTGTTGGCACTTCTTGTTTCAGTTAGTGGCCCTGAGGCGAGGTTTGTGCATTATAAACATCACCAAATGAACAGCAGCTCTGCGCTATTGTAAAAGTGGAGTAATTAGCTTCTGCTTATCTGCTTATTCTGCCCTTTGGCACTAGTTGAATTTCACCCCCATTAAACCGCAGCCTTATCAGCTGCTGACATAGTGTAATACCCATTTCTGACGAGTTTTCAAACATCGGTGTGATGTTTCTGCACTCTCCCCAATCGACAAGACCCCATGATGTGGAGAGGCCAGGGGGAGAGAATAAAATAAATAAAAGAATGGCACGCCGTAGATTTCATTTTAGATGTGATAATAATTCTCTATTTGCCCGAAGTCAATGTCAAGCAATAATGAGAGACGTTTGAGTGGATGTCACACTCGCTTTTGGTTCTCAGAAGATAACACAGAGGCTTTCTGATTCGCATGTAATTGTGATGAAATCGGGGATCGTGTGAAAGGAACGTCGAGTCGGAGCGCGTCCTCATTCAGTTCCGATTTATGCAAATAGCTCCCACTACAAATCACCTCCACTGTATTCTGCAGAGACGCCGCTAAAATACTTCAGTGCTAAATCACTCAGTGGGAGTAAGATTGCAGCAGGGACCTGAAATGAAGACGTTTATTCCCTCGCTCGTTTCCCGAGAAAGAATGTTTCCGAGTATGTTTGTTTCATATGCTAATTCTCCCTGTGAGAACACAGTGAATGAGTCGGCTCCTAAATGCTTATTTTCACCATTTAGCGTCCAACAGAAGAGCCCCATGGTGACACGGAAAGTTAGCCTGAAGTGACCCAGGCAGGTAGCCAAACGAGCAAGAGAAGAGTCTTTACAAAGCATCGTGAGAACTTCTCAGAGCTCACAATAGTTTTTACCCCCTCAAAGACCGAAGCACGTTTCCACCCACTGGAGACTGGTTTGTTCCAAAGAAAGAGATTTTTGCTAAACTGACTCACTCCAATCCCTGCTAATGGCTGAATCTCACCAAAACAAGCCATTTCACCAAAATCCAAAAGAAAACAATAAGAATATATTTTGCATAAAGTAAAGCATGCATTGTGACATTATTTTCATGACCATTAAGCACCACCCCAAATTGACCCTTATCTAAGCCACAATTGTGTTTTGCATTACTTTTGTTTGTTTTTTCTCTTTGCTAAAAAGTTGTTATTTTTGTATTCCTGTTGATTCATAATGTTACGGATGGAACCACTGATGGCAGATGGACTATTCTGATGATGTCTTTCATACTTTACTGGACCTTGACAGTCACAAGCCTCCCGGTTTTCATCCAAAATATCTTAAATTGTCTTTTGAAGACCAACAAAGCTTTTACAGGAATAAGTGATTAATGACAAAATTTTCGTTTTGGGGTTGAGTTACCCTTTAACATTATCAACATTAAGTTAAATTGGCCCAAATGTACACTACCAGTCAAAAGATTGGAAACAGTAAGATTTGTAATATTTTTTAAAGATGTTTCTTATGTCCATCAAGGATGCATTTTTAGATCAAAAATGCAGGAAAAATTAATATTTTGGGTAACACTTTATTTCAACAGTCCACTTTAGACAATCTACTAACAGTAAGTAACTGTGCAACTACATGCCAGTCATTAGAGTATTAGTAGACTGTCTGCTTAATATCTTCTAACACTTTATTTTGATGAATCCACAACATACTACATACTGACTATCAGAAACTTTACTAGTATATGTCAACTTATTCTACTAACCCTAAACCTACCCTAACAGTCTACTCTGAGAGTTAGTAGACATGTAGTTGAGAATTAATGAGAATTAGTTGACATAGTTACAAAGTTACTTATAGTTAGTAGAATGTCTAAATGGACTATCGAAATAAAGTGTAACCAATATTTTTACCATTTAAAATAATGGGTTTCTATTTTAATATACTTTAAAATATAATTTATTCCTTTGATGCTCAGCTGTATTTCCAGCATCATCTCCAGTCTAAAGTGTCACATGATCCTTCAGAAATCATTCTAATATGCTGATTTCTAGAATATATATATATATGAATAGAAACCCATTATTTTAAATGGTAAAAATATTTCATAATATTACTTTTTTTTCCTGTATTTTTGATCAAATAAATGCAGCCTTGAAGAACAAGAAGTAATTTGCTTATTTGATTAAAGTTATTTTCAAATGTTTTAAAAAGATTAATAATCTTAATTAAAATGCTAAAACACTGAAATATTTTTGTGTGATTTTTTTTTATTACATCAGAAGAACCTGTTCTAAATAAAAGCCTACAGAAGGACCTTTAAATATTAAAAAGGTTAAGAACCACTGTTGTGCACTTAAAATTTGGCCAACACAGCCTCACGACCAATTCGCACAAATTCGTTCGAGATGGCAAATTCGTGCTAATTCGTACAAATTCATACGACCTCACTCATATGATTTTGTCTAAACCCCAGTGACGGGTAGGTTCAGGGGTGGGGTTAGGTGTAGGTCATTTGTACAAATTCATACGAATTGGCAACTTGTAAAATACGTACGATTTAGCAAAAATTTTATGAATTTGTACGAATTAGCCACCTCGTAAAATATGTACGAATTGCCGTGAGACTGGGCTGTATTTGGCATAACATTACATGCTTATTTCAAAGGGTTTCAGTTTTATTTTTTCAAATGGATCATCTAACCAGTAGTTACATGCATGTAAAATATTCTCAAATGTCAAGTGTTTCACGGTTAGCAGAATGGCTGGTGCTGTTGACTCCATGATGTATCGCTTGTCTTCTTACCAAGTCACCTTGAGAAGCGTATGCTAAATAAATTCATCTAAATGTATTAAAAACACTCTGCACTTTCACTACTTGTCAAAGTCAGCTTTATTATCATTTTTCACATTGTCAAATGATGAAGGAAAATAAACCTGACACACACACACACAAAAAGATGTAATCTCCTTTTCTGACAAGTTTTTTTGCCGTTGTTTCCTTCTATTCTTTGAAGCTGCAGGGGTGAAGGAGAATCATGTCATATGCACTTTCAAAGACTTATTTTAAGATTAACAACAAATACCATATGTATCCTGTCTGTCTTGTGTGAATATTTTAGCATATGTTTTTAACACAGTTCATTCAAAACTATCCAATCACATGCTCCCAGAAATACAGGTACAAAAGCTGTCACTGGGGCGGTACCTTTGTTTGTACCTAAAGAGTCCATTTTGGTACCTTAAAGGTGCATATCAGTGCTTAAAGTGTACATATTTAAACCTAATAGGTACAAAAATGTACCTTTGAAAAGGTACCACCTCAGTGACAGCTTTACCTTTATTTCTGAGAGCGCACATTAATCTATTATTTTTTTCTATTTTTATTTTTTTTTAGTTTTTATATTAATTTTATTATCTGTAATTATTATTCTAAGTTCTAATAATTTGTGTTATTTTTTATTTATTTTATTTATTTTTATTTTTGGTCCTTCTTGGGCTTTACCGAAATATAGGTTTTAATCATTTTCTGTTACCACACAGGGCTTTCACCAATATAAATGATGAAAGAGTAAACCATTCTCCATAGAAAACATGTCAGAAAGCAGAATTTGCTGGCGAAACTGGTCAGTAACTTTTTAAGACAGGGCTTAACAAAGGGTTCATTCTCATTACTGTAATGTCTCTGGATGATTAATTTTCTTTTTAGCAAAACACACTTATTTTCTTTTGATTTTGAGTTGAAATACCCTGTAGATTTCACAGAGCTCCATAGTATAAACATAAAACATAAAGAAACGACCCATGAATGAATTCTTCTTCACTTTGACTTGATTCAGCTGATGGAAGTCCAGTCGATGTGGTCTGGGGATTCAGGACGCAGGACACAGGACACTGTGAGATCCCAAAACTCAATTGAACGCTCAGACTCTTTGTCCGGGTGAACGGCTGGACCATGAAGAATTGCAGATTTGTTTCTGAGGTGTTGTAATTCTCTCTCTGTGCTGTCAGTCCCTCTCACACGGACCGATTTCAAAGAGGAACACCCCCTCCCCTCCCATTCACTGTTCTGTTTCCACGTTTCCATAGCAACCGAGCTTCGCACTGTTTTGCCCCCCCCCCCCCTTTTTTTTTTGTTTTGCATGGGGAGGCATCTCATAAAGGGGGTCTAAAAGGAACAGGAAGGGAACACTAGCGGATAAGAGGGAGGCTGCGGGGCGAAGCTGTGAAAAAGCAACGAAAACAGTAAGAAATGCATTGATAATGACATCACCAGCATTTCCCACAGTGGCCACTGTCTTAATGGGAGCTGGAGCGTCCATTCATCGGCCCGGGGTTGGCTTTCCAAGAGCCTGGGGAGGCCAGCGCTCCCTTCATCTCAATGGGCTTTTTGTTGAGGAACAGAGGAGCTGTTTCTAGGCTTGCAGAAAAGCTCAGCTAATTCACTTTAGGGTTACCAGGAAGCCTGAGCCCGCAAGGTTGGCAACAATGGCAAACTTGATTGCCTCACTTCGATGGCCCAAGAACTCCCAGCTGGAGCAGCAGAATTCAAATGGGAACTTGTTTTCTCTTTTCTGTATGTGTCTTTCTCTCGCCACCCCGCCTCGGTGTCCACACGCATTTATTTTTTTCATCTCTTCATCTGATGGGATCCCATGGCTGCCTGACCGACCCCGACATATTTCAGGAAGGGACAGTGAGAAGACACTCTCTTGGTGCACAGCACAGATCTGCGTCTGATGTTAGAGCGCCACCAATAGGTTTTTGGAGTACAAGGGCTGAGAAACATGCAGTCGTAATTACAGCTACACTGTAAAAAACAAACAAAACAAAAAAAACATTATTGAGTATGTTATGCAAGATGTTATTTAGTCTTCCTACTTCAAAATGTCATGTTTAATTCAATGTGTAGCTTGCCGTTTCTTGGTAATCAATCTAATCGTGTTACATGTGTTAAAAAAAACACTAACAATAACTGTACTGTATTTTTGGTCAGTAATAATAAAGATATATTATAAATACATTTATTAGTAGTAGTAATACAGCCACTTTGGTGCATTTCTCAGATCAGAAATGACATCTTCAAAACTACTTGTTCAAGCTCCACATCGTATAGTCACATCATAAAAGCAGTTTCTCATTCTTTTGAAAAAGTTGTGATTGCTTCGGTACATTCACGCAACTCATTATGTACATTTATCTGCGGTTTCCTACATTATCATCTTGCTTAACATGTATTATTTAGTTCTCTGTGCAAGAGTCTTACTTCTCAAAACTCATGATCATCCAGAAAACGATCAGAGTCAACAGCCGAGAGGAAGAAGAGGAGAAAGGATGTTTGGTGGAAGGGTACAGAGACCAAACAGAAGAGGCCAAGAATAGAGGAGAAGATCAGATAAAATAAGGCATTATTGTGGATCATGTTATCAATCATGGTCTTACTATGGCTGAAGGGTTCAGCTAAATATTGGGAGATGGACCATATTCTCAATAACTCAAACATTTCGAAACCATCTCTTTCAATCAATATCCCACATACAGTAACATGTAAATTTGTAGTTTTGAAATGGATATATGACATATATGAGATGCAGCCTTTTGTATTTCAGCACAGTAACTACAAATAGTTTACATCAGGCAAGAGAGCGCACTGATATATTGACTAAGCATTTTGACTATCATGGTTTTCATTCTGATGGCTCTGATATGTTCACTGACATAAATACTTACTTTTGAATGAACTAAAGACTCCCTTGTGTGGTGCTGTTTGTACAATATGTTTTAAAAAATCCACATACTTCATTAAGTACTAATACTTTTTCATTAGATTAGTACTTATTTATACTAGTACCTATTCATTACTGGAACTTATTAGACACCAGTACTTATTCAATAGATACTAGTACTATTGGTTGTACTTATCAAACCAATACTTGTACATCGACAAGAACAGACGGAAAAACACTGAACAGAATTAAACTTATAAAGGGGAGATAATGATAATAATAAGACACACACCTGAGCATGATGACAAATCAAACATGAAACACAGGGTAGAATAGAAAACTCAACAAAAGGGGTGCAGCCTACTTATTTATACTAGTATTCATTAAATAGATACTTATAGATATGTATTCAATAGATACTAGTGCACATTTATTAGATACTACTAATTCAAAATGTTAAGATTTTTTATTTTACTGCTGAACTGAACTGCTTTATTTTACTATTCGACTAGTCAAAACAAAAGATCAGCAAAAAGCAAATCTGACTAAATTAGTATTGTTAAGAATTGTGAAATATACTGTCTAATAAATAATTCTTTTTTTTTTTTTTTTTGTAAATGCTTTCAGTTTTTGAAACTGGCTCCATTTCTCCAGACACAAAACCACAAAACACATGCACATCTCGCAAAAGTAAAAAATCCTTTAACTAGCCTATTTTAACTCTTCATTTTTTTGAATGCAAATTAAATCTACACACAAACATAAAATAATAAGCCACATACCAGCACATACACATCTGACTTGGCTTGTATGCATGTGCAGTATAGATACATTACAGAAATGTTATGTGCTTTTTTTTATTTATTTTGTGTGTGTGCATTTGTGTTCTTCCAAAGATCAGATGATCAGATTTTTTTTTACAGCCCATCTATGGCTCTAATTAAAGATATTTAGCTAGATAATATCACAGTTCATTTAGTAATGATATTTCATAGCAATGATATTATTCTTCCCCTTTCCTTTTTTAACAGTTCTGTGTACTACTCAGTAAAAAAGTAGCCTATTCTCACAATAAAAGGCTAGGAAGAAGCATAGCTCTGCGTTTTTCCTACAGAGTCAGCATTGGCCTATAAAAAATAAATAAATGCTACAGATATTAGATAAAAATCATAAAATCATGCAAAGGTCAGATATAAAATGTTAAGTTTAAAAAAAAAACATAGGTTTTGCTTGAACACAAAACCTTACAATGTTTACCTTTCTATAAATAGTCTTTTGCTGACATCTTTTGGCCGAGGACAGAACTACAGGCGACAGCTACAAGTGACTTCTTTAAACAGGTGGGGCATATAGTCTATTAATAGGGCATCAATTTGGTCATAAACTATGCAATTCAATTGTAGTATAATTACTTATTATTATTATTATTATTATTATTAGTTAACAATCTCTCAGTAAATGAGATTGTAAACTATCTATCTGTCACTAGACAGGTGTCATATCTGAGCTTTATATTTTAAATGGCTGTTGAACTGAAATTACTGAACCAGACTAACACTATAAAGCTTAAATAAATAGATTCAGATAGACCAATGATTCGTGAACCATTTATTTATTACAAAAAAATGCAAGACAGAACTCTCAAACGGTTATCTAATGACAAACACAATACAAAACATACATCTTTATTTAAGATGTAGGTCTGCTGCATTGAGAGATGAAATAGCTACAGCAATTGAAAAACAAAAATGACAAATTTAAATCAAAACGTGTGGACAGAAGAGTGATAAACCATATATATAAAGGCAATAAAAGACTGGGGGATATGACTTATGCTTTAAGAACAGTGGGCATATTTAAAAACAACCAAGAACTCAAAAAAAAGAACTATAGAGAGTGCCAAGAGCTTTTTTCCTCTTTTAATAATATTATTCTGGGTGCAATTGTCTTCTGTGCTTCCCAAACACTCCTCAATGTCTCATTTTCAAACGCCATAAATAGGTTAGTAATTGCTATTAAATTTCCATTCAGATAGCAAATGCTGAGCAGAAGTCCAGACGCGTATGAATATGGAACATGAGGCTGATTAAACACCTTTGATGAGCTGAACTGCAGGTCTTTCGTGCTGCACCGGAGAGCTTTGGTCTTTCACAAAGTAGCTGAGGGCACTTGATCAATTTTTCAAAAAAAGATATTTCCGTGCCTCATTCGTCTGAGGTTTTGACCGGGAGATCCAAAGTTGCGTTCCAATTTCCTAAATATGTAGTGCTTCTGTCTATAAATACAATAGTGCAATGCTTGTTAAAATATGAAATCCCTTGGCTATTCCTTAACTTATGCAGATACAGAAAAATAAATCAGAACTTCTTTTTGCAACTGCAACTTTTTACACATATACAGCAGAAGTAAAAAGCACACATTTTGCGGGTATATTCTTTTCTCATATTCATTCAAGTGCACACACACACATTTATATCAACAATAAGTGCAGCTATACACGTCCGTGTCCAATAAGCATCTTTGTTTTTTTTCTTCTTTTTCCTTTTTTTATAAATACCCTCCATGGACACAATGGATTTCATATTTTGACAAAAGAACATCAAAGAGGAAATGAGTACCAAAGACAACATGTTGAGGAAACTAGTCAAATCCAGAACAATCAAAACACCCCAAAACACTTGTTAGTCCAGAGTACAGCTTCTCCATTTGCACTCGTCCAGCGGTTTATACTGTATACACTTTTTTTTTTAATATATATATCCCATAAAACCACAGCAAAACCTGTTTTTGTGTCACCAGACTTCAGCTGAGAAAAGCCTTGAACTTGTTGGTCTAAGAAATTAGGTCACTAAATATAACAAGATGAGAAATAACTGATTCAAACCGCACACTTATTAGAACAACGTTCAAGTAAATTGCATATAAATTTACTTCTTGCATACAGAACATTAACAAACTTGAATTTAATATCACCTCCTCCCCTCACCCCTCTCTACTCTTGGGTTCACAGATTCAGTGCAAGCGCGACAACACTGCAAAAAGTGCTTTTCTAGCCAAGATTTTTGGTCTTGTTTCCAGCCAAAATATATAAAAACTCTCAAATCAAGGATTTTTGAACGAGTTTTTACTTGAAACAAGCTAAAATCTTCTGTGTGAAATAAGATTATTTTGCTTGTTTTCAGAAAAAGTTATCACTTAATTTTGACTTTTTCTGACAACAAGATGATATTTTTACTTGATTTAAGAATTCTTAGATATTTTGGCTAGAAACAAGACAACAAAATCTAAGCTAGAACAGCATTTTTTGCAGTAAAAAGGAAAATACATAACACCTGCGTTGCCAAACCCATCTGCTCTTCTGTATTGATTTTCTTGTGGATACCTAAAAATTAAGGGACATAAATGACACAATTTGTTTTGCAAATAAGTCGAATGAACAGAAAACAAAAGGGAATGTCAACCAAACAACTTTTTAAATCACCAAAGGTGGCTACTACATCCCCTAAAAGTGTCTGAAAAGGGTTATAATAATTAACACAGAGCCAGTGCCAATAATCACGATTTCGCAAAATAACAACAAAACAAACAGACAGTCATTCTCACTCGGACTCATATTCCAGCGGAGCCACCTCATCGATGACCAGTTCCTCTTCACAGCGAGCGTCCTCCAGTTTGGGAGACAGGTTCATCGCTGCGTGGACCTTCTTGTGGCGCGAGAAGCTGGAGGAGTGAACGAACGTTTTCCCGCACTGAGGGCACTTGTAGAGTTTTCCCGTGGCGTGGGTCTGCTGGTGCTGCTTGAGGTTGGAGAGCCGGACGAAGGTCTTCTTGCAGACGCTGCAGGCGTAGCACTTGTTGCTGGCGTGAGCGTGCTCGTGCCGCGAGAGGCTGGCGGTGTGACTGAAGCGCCTGTTGCAAATCCGGCAGGGGTACGGCCGCTCCTCGTTGGCCAGATACAGCCTCTTCTTGCCCGCTTTCCCGTGCTTGTTCTTCTTGCACAGGGTGTAGTAGTTGGGCTTGTCGCGGGAGCAGAGCTTCAAGCGGATCTTGAGGTCCGAGGGCTTGTCGAGGGAGTCCTTGCCGTGGGTGTACGAGTTGAGCAGCTGTCTCACGTGAGCCACCTGATGCTTGGAGAGTCCCGCCGAGTGGCTGAAGACCCTGTCGCACTGCGCGCATTGGTACTGCTTCTCGAGCGCTCTTTTACCCGATGGGAAGCTGTGCTGGGTTACGATGGGAGCCGGGGTCGGGTATAACGGCCTGACGCTCTTATCCAAGCCTTTTTTGTGGATCAAGCGATGCCGCGACAGACTCGAGCTGTGATTGAACGATTTCCCGCACGTGTTGCACGTGTGCAGTCTCTTGGTTTTGTGGCATTTCTTGTGTATGGCCAACAGCCGCTTGCCGTTGCACCGCACCCCGCACAGATTGCACTGGAGCGACTTTTTGCTGTCGCACAGCTTGCTGAAATCTTTAGAGGAAGGGAAGGCCGATTTATCCGAGTGTACGTGCAGGTGGCGAGCGAGGCTGGAGGAATGGCTGTAGCTCTTGCCACAGAAGCGGCAGTTGTACGTTCTCGCGTGAGACACCTCCTTCTCCCAGCACGTATCCGTGACATCCTCTTCCTCGCACAGCTGGCTGTTCCCCGCTTCCGTGTTGTCGTTGAAGTCTGACTCGCTGCCCACCTCCTCCTCGTGCGTCGCGATCAAATCTGTATCGGCATCGTCACATTCTGGGTACACCGCTTCGTAAGGGACGAAGAACGTCTCGTCCGGTTCCACTTTGACCATCTGGTCAGAGGTGAAGCAGGCAGCATCATCCAGATCCTTTTTCACACAGGCTATAGTGAATTTGGAGCCCACATCGGCCCACTTGACCACGTATTCGATGGGCTGGGTGTCAAGCTCCACCGTGATGAAGTCTGCTCCTAAAGCGTCCTGCTCGGAGCAGGTCAGCTCTGTTTCTGTCTCTTCCATTAGGGCTGATCTTCACGGCCCTTCTGTTGTTTTCTCACTGGGGAGCTGTGATTATTCCAGGCTTAATTTACACCTCAGCGAATCCTAGTAGGAAACAAAAACAAAAACTTGAGTTTGATTAAACAGTACCAGGAATAACAAGTCTTTTTTTTTTTTTTTTTTGAGGTTATTGTATGATAATTAGTCAGTTTAATAAAAATGTATCCACCCCATGTGTCAATTTGAGCAAGCATTTGTGTTTAAATATATGTGACCCTGGTCTATATTTGTATCAATAGCCAAAAATATATTGCATGGGTAAAAATTATACATTTTTCTTTTATGCCAAAGATAGTATGTAAAGATCATGTTGCATGAAGATATTGTGTATATTTCCTACCGTAAACCTAATTTTTAATTATTAATGCACAGTATTTTTATTTTTTTGCACCCTCAGATTCCAGGTATTCAAATAGTTGCATTAATAAAAGTAGTTTATGTTGAGTAGATATTGAATACAATATTTATGAAGCTCGTGAGATAACATGTGTACTGAAAAAAAAAAAAACTATTTATGCTGAAGACTCTCTATGAAGCAAGATATGTGACTTCCTCTTGCACAGATATTTCTTAGGCTTATATGCATGACTACAGCATAATATATCTGCACCGCTAACAACCATCAAGCAGGCATTTCCACGATTGACATTTACAGGATCCAATTAAGAGCGTCCTTTACATCTAGAGCAGCTTCCAGACTGACATTTCTGACATTTAGGCTACAGCATGTTCTGGAGAACATATGCGCGATAACACGTCGATGTGTAAAACGAAAGCGGAGGTTATTTCCTCACTTCCGCTCGCATTTTCGCGTGTTTATATTAGGCTTATTTGTTTATAAACTCACCCCCTGATCAACCGCGGCGAAACAAATCCATAGCAATCTACCTGAGACCTCAACAATAAAGGAAAAACCGCCAAACACAAGCGTTACAGCGGTAAACAGGAAACACAACTGTGCAGACACGGTGCATTCTGGGAAAGGATTAAATGGGGCTGCAATTGTATTTTAATTTGTCGCGTATATTTACGTCAATAAGGTCTCAATACTAAAATATCTGCACATATCCTGACCTTGTAATGGCACGACGCGTTATGTTAGAGCCTGTACACATATTATAATGGCCAGGATTCAATCCGATTGCACATATATTAAACACATTCACAGATAATGAAAGCGTGTGTCTCTCACAGACACACATTGAAACTGAATACGATGTGTACAAGCTGTACTTTCTGTACTACCGCCAGCTTCAGCTGAAATAACGCGAAGATATAAGCTATATGTTATAATTACTGACCCCTTCAAGGTATGCGTGACTGAAAACATACAATCCGTGAGCCTATTCAGTCAATAAAATACATTTTGATCGTTTAAGACACGAATGCATCACTTGGAGATGCATTTAAATTCCTCACTAGTAATATTCCCACAGCGCGTCTTCCTGTCTCCTCACTGCACTTCCTTTCATCATTAACCGAGCGCGTCCGGTGTTTAATTATTATGCACGCTTCTAAGTCGGTTAAAATGTTTTTGAAAGTGTTTACCGAGCATATAATGTGCGGTTCGGTCGTTGGAAATCGCTTCGGTTCTGCCGCACCTCTGTCAGATCATCGCCGATGACGTCACGGATGGCGCGTCACCGTTGATGCGTCTACCATATGGATCTACTTCCGCATTCTATTGAGAATACGCTTTTCTTTTTTTACACTGCGAACAATAATATATTTATGAAAAAAAAGAGTAAACACTGGTCATAACAGCATTAATAAAAATTATAAAGTACTGTAACATTTTTAAAACTCATTCATATAATATTTAATGTGTCCAAAGGAAAAAAGATAACGCACGTTTATTTTTAAATAACAAAAAAAAGACGCTTAACCACTACTAATTGAATTTATATTGATATATGTATTTTTAAGCAACACAAAAATAGCAACAGTGATCTCTTGCCTATATGAAATCGCAAAATAGTTTTATGACATACCAAGAAAAATGTATAAACGCTAATGAAATGTGTTTTTTACTTTTTTTTATGTTAATATGAAGTGCTCTAACAGCTGATTTTACATATAAAGTGTACAAAACACATTTGTTTTGCTTAATGTGTAAAATGAAAAAAACGTAGTCACTATTCTTTTTCATCAGTAAATAAACAGACTAAGTTAACAAACAAATAATATTTGCAATTGATCATCTTCCTAAAGTGGTGAAATCAAAGCAAAACAATCAAAAGTAGCCTATCAGTAAATTATATGAACGAGTTTGCTTTAGTTTCACTTTTCGTATTTGTTGATCTGGCCACAAATAGTGGCTGTCGCAAAAACTGTCGTGGATCCGCTTCAGTAAAGCTTTACTTTACTTTCAGTGAAGTTTATTTCACATTCACGGTTTGTGCACACGGGCTATTTTTTCTTAGATTATAACACAGTATAAAAGTTAAACGTGTGGGGTTTGAGGGATGAGAGCTGTTTGTGATGGTTAGTTCAATGAACGTCGACGGTTCACTTTACGGCAAACAAGAGGAGCTTCAGGTTAAACGTTCGCCATGCAGCACAAGAGTAAAATACTAAATAATAGAACCGCTCAATTGTGTTTTTGAAAAAAAATAGAATAATTACCAGGCAGCCAGAGTCCTTATTTGACCTTATTACTACTAATGACCTGCTAAGTTAAAGCTAATCAGAGAACAGATTACATGTCTGTTGGCTAACACTAGTGCGCAAAGCTACTTCTGTGAGCTAGGCATATCTTTAAATGTTTAACTGAGTAAAAAAGTGCACGAACCTCACCTAGACATGGATAATAATGAGCCATCAGGACCACCCAGCCCAGACTCAAGAAGCTCAGGAGGTTTCGGTCTGTTTGGATCTGCTAGCCCTCAGTATTCAAAGACTGAGCTCGCCGGAGTGCCATGTAAGCCTACTGTACTGTATTACTAATGAACATGTGATTCAGTGGCTTACTAAAGCTGTTTTTAACAGTAACAGGCATGAGTCCTCTCTCTCCATACCTCAATGTGGACCCCAGGTATCTCATACAGGTGAGATCTGTTGTTTAAATGCCCAATAGCTGCCTTTATTTGTTTGTAATGGAAGAGATGTGTCATGATCATGTGCTTATAGGATACAGATGAGTTCATTTTACCCACTGGAGCAAACAAAACAAGAGGACGCTTTGAGCTGGCCTTCTTTACTATTGGCGGATGTTGTATCACAGGTATCTTATGTATTCTCTGCATCATACAGTCTCAGTGTTTGCTTTTAAATTAATTTGTTTTTAATTAATATGAATGATATTTCTGCGGTTCGCATTTTCTAAAACAACACAACTCATACAGGTGCTGTTTTCGGGGCTGTAAATGGATTTCGAATGGGCTTCTCTGAGACCAGAAACATGGCTTGGTCCAAACCTCGTAACGTACAGTGAGTACAGTAATTGTAGTTCTGAAAACAGTCAGTTAAGTTTATTAAAATAAACTGCAGTCTCAGTTAGCTTTAGTTAGTACAAATAGCAAGGAATTTTGAAATTACAGTATATAATAAATAAAAAGAAAACAGAACAGAAAAAGAATAGCACAAGCTATAGAGAGAGCTTTATATAAACATATACAGTGGTGTCAACTGCATCCAATATGAAAGTTTTTGTTTGCGTAATATATGTGTGCATACTGTGTGTATTTATTATGTATATATAAATACAAACACATGCATGTATTATTTATTTATAATATAAAATAAATGTATATGCATGTAAATATTTTATTTTATATATATACTGTATGTGTGTGTATTTCTATATACATAATACATATACACAGTACACACATACATTAGACAACAAACAGTGCATGAAAATAATGCAATTTTTAAGAATAGAATTAGAATAGAGATGGTAAGAGGATCAAATAAAGAGTCAAAATCCCAATTTCAACCTTTTATTTAATGATTATTACTTAGCATTTCATAATTTTAACTTTTAAAGACATCATAAATAAGAAAAAATTAAGAATTAGGATATAAAGTTTTTATTGGTGTTTATTTAATAAGGAGAAAACCTCACTAAACAGAAAATGGTGAGATGAAGTTATTATAACATAAAAAGTAAATATTCATAATTTCTCATAGTTTAAGCAGTTTGTCATCCTTTTGCCTTTTTTCATCTTTTCTTCTCTTTGTCTCATAATTGTAAAAATTTGAATTTAGAATCTCATAACTCCCACATTTATCTTATCATATCATAATTATGTTTTAAGCATCTCTTGCAGAAATGGTCTTCCGTAGTATGTCTCTAATGACTTTTCTCAGATAGGTTAAACAGGATCTTCCACTGCATGCATTAATGGTTTGTACTATTACTTTCTTTCACATCTTTCCACACCTTGCCTGCGCTCATAACCAGTTAACCAGCAGAGGGCAGTGTTCTCTACAGTGTGCGCTATACCTTTCATAGGAACAGAAAGAGTAGAAGTGAATTTCCTGGTAAAGGTAGGGTCAGGTAACATACGATAGGGTTATTCCGTGATGTCAGTGGAGCAAGATTCATGAATAGGCAGATAAACCAGACAGAGCATTTCCGTCTCATATTTCCTTTGGTTTGTGGTGATGCACCACATTTCAATAAACCAGAGTCACATGCATTTTTTCCTTTGAATTCAAATCGGGGTGCAGACAGTTTGGGGGGTTTCGTACTGCTTGTGACATCACAAATTGGAGAAGAAAACAAAAAGCTATTGTTTCACTGAATTCAGAAGCTCAAACCCTTAATCTGCCAGTACACGTACCCTTTTAAATACAGGCATGACCAAATTGTTTATAAGGTGTTGTATAGGCCAAAAATCAATATTTACAGTACTAACATATAAAAACAATGCCTGGACAGTTTTTATTGTCGTGAGAAAATTATTTCAGGGCAAACTTCTGATTTTTTTATTTATTTATTTTGTTTTGTTTTGTTATTAAAAGTAATTGAAATGTGTTTTTAAAAGTGTTTTTAAAGTCATAATTATGGAGTAGAAAGTTTTCAACTTTTTGCATTTTTGTTTTTTAACAAAAGTATATTTTTTGCTGTATTTAAATGCCAATAAAGCAACGTGAACTTGAACTTATATTTAAAGAAGTTGAATTTTATTTTGTATCATTACTTAGAATTATATAGTTATATCTTGTATAATTTTAAGCTTATAATTCTTTATATATTTGTATTTATTACAATGCTTAATATGTGTATATATATATATATATAATTTATGTATGCATGCATGTATGTATGTGTGTGTGTGTGTATTTTCTTGTTGAATAAGAATGTGGCCAGGCAAGGTGATTTTCAAGACTTGTGATTAAGACACAAATCACTTCCTCTTTTGACAATGTTTGTACTTTAGCAGCCGTTACAGACCTTAATAAATGATTTGAGCAACAAAATTCAGCTTTATTACTTAAACGTTGTTTTCTTTCATATTACTAAAAGTGAATACACTGCTAGACATTGACATTTTCAATCAAAAACACCCTATTTTTTTCATTTAATTTCTATTTTTATGTTTTTTTTAGTTATCAATAAAGTTGCGACAGCTGTTTTAAATCAATAGCTCAAATACATCTGTGTGTGCACACCTGTGTGAAGCATCATGTGGTCAAGGCTGCATTAAAGCGTGTTTACATGCTGTTCTTTACAAGTTATATAAATACGGTGGGCCAAAGTCTGCTGCTCTACTGCCGTTATGTGCAAGACGACACTGACTTATAGGATGTTTGGGTGAAAAAGTGTTACGATTACCCTGTTATAATGTATTTCCTTAAAGACTGACACAGGTCAAGGAAGTTGTTATTGAATGAGTCAGCCTTGAAAATCCAGCAGCTAATTCATGTGTCATGAAGCAAAAATATGCTTGTGTTTATTTGTACAAAGAACAGCCTTTCTGTTAATAGACTGTTGTAATATTACAGAGCCCCTGGACGACTTTTGTATTTTGTGTGTTGTTGGCATAAAACACCTCTGTTTCTGTATATGACTTTGTTTTAAACCCCTAATCTCCATTCTTCTCTCCCATTCAGGATCCTGAATATGGTGACCCGCCAAGGTGCCACATGGGCAAACACACTGGGCTCATTAGGTGAGTCGCCCAAATTCAACCTCATCCCATCTCATAATGAATATTGTCTAACTTTGTTGTCAGGTCAAGTCTCATTTGAAACAGAAGGGTATTTTTATTTTCAGTATTTTTCTTTTAGAAGTCATATAATGATGCAGAAAACTAACCTCTGTGTATTAATTTATATTGATGGTGTACTGTATGTGTTCAGCTCTTTTGTACAGTGCATTTGGGGTGATCATAGAGAAAGCCCGAGGGGCTGAGGATGACCTCAACACGATTGCTGCAGGAACCCTGACTGGTGTCCTCTACAAATCTCCAGGTAGATCATCTCTAATATGTTTATCACACTGTGTTATCCTCAAGAAGCAAGAAAACCAAAACACCTCCTATCAGCAGACTGAAGGGAAAGATCCAGAAATGATTTGAACTGTTTGGTTTTTTTTTTTGTGTCATCAGTTCATTCGCTTTCAAAATATCAACAGACGTTAATATATAATACTTAACATGTGGTTAACCAATATGTAGTCACTTTAGAGTTTGGAATATTATTTATTCATTTACATATATTATTATTATTATTAAACAAAAAAAGGCAAAGGCATTGGTCTTTAGGGTTGTAGAGAACAACAGATGCAATTTCATACTTTAAAAGACTAAAATATTAGGGATGCACCGATACTGATTGGCCAATATGTTTGCGCTTTTTGTCAGTAAAGCCGATCCTGTAATCAACGGTAAATCCCATCAGGTGCGTGATTTCACATTGAGCCGTATATATACTACACACAGCCGTTGTTCACTGACGAGCTGCGCAAAACCATGTTCATTATTATGGACCTTATAGAATAATAACTATGGAGAATTGTTATTCTCCGTGTAGAAAATTAACTACGTTTGTACTTCCATAACCTGATTGTTGTAGTAAAAAAAACAAAAACCTTTAATTTAGGTCATTTAAGGCCATAAGTGGTTGGTTATAAACCCTAAATGTCATTGTTCTTGTAAGGAAGTACTTTACAGAATCACCCTTCAGGTGTTTTTCTGTAGCTGTGGAACGAATACATTTAGAAGAGAAGATTTGTTGCAGAGATATATAACGGGAAATCTCTTTTTGCTGGGATGCCACAAAATAATTTCCCATCGTTCTTTGCTGCAGAGTTCTTAGAAGGGAAGTTCCCGGACATTGAGATGATTCAGCACATTGCCTACTCTGCTGAAAAAGCAGGGGTTAAGTGTCAGATAAGAGTTTTGCCATCAATGCAGTTTGTGTTCGGTGTGTCACAAGCCATTCAGATCTTTTGTTATCTCACGTTTCATAGTCATGTGTCACAAAGGCTAGTGTATATTTAAACATATTTACAAGCTGATAGGAAATGTGCATTGATCATAATGGTGCTATAAAAGCAGTTCTGACATGCATACATTGGCATTTTCCTGTTGCTCTTCATATTTGGGGCATTTCTGTTTAATATTAACAGAAAACAGCCTTGTAGATGTGTAGCAACATGTCTAGAAGGAAGAGTCCTGTTTTAAAGAGACAGTGCATTATTTGAAGACAGCATTCCAGTGGTCTCTGTGTAATGGGTGGGCTCTCACTGACTCGTTCATATCAAGCCTGAACTCATGGTGGGTGTGGAGTTCTCGCACTTCTCAAAGCTCTATCGCTCTTCTCCATGTTCTGGGCCAGGCTGAAGTTAAGCTCATCTCTTATCTGTTTTACGCCGCTGATGTCTGTGAGACTGGAGGTCAATGACTAGATATGGCTGGTTCTGAACCAAAAATATTATTCTAGTTTAACACCTGGGATGGAATAAATGAGTCTTTATATCATTTTATCTTGCGCCTTGTAAATTTAAACAACAGTATCTCCCTCTTACAAATAAAGCTTATGTCTTGGCATTGATGGCTCTGTGAAGAACATTTGAAAAAATAGTTCAACCAGAAATGAAAATTGTGTCTTCATTTTCTCACCCTTGACTTGTTCCAAATCTGGAAGAAAGATATTTTGAAGAAAGTTTGTAACCAGGCTGTTTTGGGTCACCGTTGATTTCCATAATATTTTTTTCCTACTATAGAAGTCAATGGTGACCCAAAATAGCCTGGTTACAAACTTTCTTCAAACTATCTTCTTTGTGTTCAGCAGAACAAAGAAATTCATACAGGTTTGGAACTACTTGAGGGTGAGTAAATGATGACACAATTTTCATTTTTGTTTGAAATATTCCTTTAACATCTATGGAAATGCACTGCACAGGTTCTTTATAGTGAATTGGGCTTTCCAAAGTACTAAAGAAAAAGGTTGTTTTAAGAACCGATGACTGAAAGGTTCTTTGGGGAACACAAAAAGGTTCTTCTGTGCTGCAAAACCTTTTTGGAACCCTTTTTTTTAAGAGTACTGTAAGGTTTGGATTCTCATGAGTGAGGAGACTTTATAGAGAGCAGCTAGGAAAACAAGAAGTTAAGCGTTATTACACAATTTGGTGAGAGTGATGAGTGCAACTTAAGAAGGAGAAGTTCGTCTAGAGAGAAATTTAGAGGAACTGTCGTTTCTTCTTTTCACTTGTTTCCTAAAGTTGTGTTTTTGTTGCAGGAGGTTTGCGGGGGGCAGCTCGGGGGGGCTTGGTTGGGCTGACGCTTTCTGGACTCTATGCTCTCTACAATAACCGGGACCATCTGAAGGGAAGTTCTCCTACCCGCTACTGAAACGGATTAATCCACAAATTGCCATTTTTTTTAAATACCAAACACAATAATTTCCTTTTGAATTCAATGTCCATTAACTTTAAAGCTAAGATTTAAATGAACCACACTTTCAGGCTTTAAATTTATGACAATCTCCTAAAAAACATATAATTTGATATTTAATATCAGGAATGTTTGAAACAAAACGTATTTTAAAAAACTATTCATTTGATAGTGTACATTAATGTAACTTCTAGATTAACAGATGTGTGTATATTAGTGCTGTCAAATGATTAATCACATCCAAAATAAGCTTTTGTTTACTATGTTAATATGTGTGTTGTGTATATTTTGTTATATCGGTATATTAAATATGTATATACATGTAAATATTTTAAAATATGTATGTGCATTTATATATACAGAATAAATGTACCCCATACACATGCATATAAAACTTTTTTTTGGATGTGATTAATCTTTCAACAACACTAATGTATATTTAACTATAATGGCTGAAATGCTTGTTTTTGTAATCCATTCAGCAGTCATGCAAAACGTGTTTGAACAAAACTAAACTTTGCAGCAGATACAGATAATGAGTGTTTACTCAAATTCCTTGCTATATTATTTGCCGATTATGAATGTATGGAATGATACTCAACGCACACCAGAATGTATTAAACTAGAGCTGAATGTTTATTTAAAAGTTAAATAAATCTGCTATAAAATTTGGTTTACTTTTACTGAGATGTTGCGGAAATGAGGTTTATATGGCATTTCATTTGTGTTTATGTTCCTCTTTCTGTGAGAATAAACTGGTATTTTGTGTTAGGAAGCAGACACTCAAAATTAGTGACTTTATGTACTTTTATTTATTCAGCTGACAAGGATCAAAGCATTCAAGATCATGTAAGCAATGTTTGCGATTAACCTACATGTGTGCAATACTGCAGTCCAACGCTGGCACATGCTGACAGAAAAAAAAGATTTCAGCACTGTTAATTAATGTGCCAAGTCCTTGGTCCATTACTAAGTGAAAGATCGGTACATGACACAACGTTATGATGAAATTGAATTTAGAAGCAGTTTAATTTTGAACCTGCAGCCAAGTATGAATCTCGTCTTATATGTTCAAAGGGTGAGAGGCATCAAGCAGTACCAGTTGTTATGAGCAATTCAATTGAAAAAGAACTATAGTGATTCTATGCTAAACATTTATCACAACTCTGAGCCTAACACAAAGACCACACAACAAACATTGGCTGCTGTAGCCCCTGACACAGCAGAAACGGTGAACTTTGGTGGATTGATTTCCACACGTACAGGAGGTGGACTGACAGCAAAGCATTGCTACACATTCGATGTCAGGCACGAGTTCTCAGATTCCTGGAGGTTTCAATAACAGAAGTCATGCTATGTTTGGGTGACATTTTACGTGCCACTAAAGTAATATAATCATTGAAATAAAAGTAGCAAAGGAAGCTCATTCTATGCTTGAGAAAATAGTAAAATCTATATAAATATATATATATATATTCACAGAACTGATGATAGAGGAAGTCATTCTCTGCTTTAGAGCATGTCTTCCTCCATATGTGCAGGACTGAGTTTTGGAACATGGGTAAAAAGCTGTAACTGTGCGTGATTAAAATTAATATAGATTAATTTTATTTCAGTTCTTCCCAAACCCCCCTCCCACTATGCCTCCATAGGGAACAAAAATAAAATATTTGTTTTGTATGCACCAATCTAGTCCATTTCCTCATGATTTCTAAATCACATTACTGAATTCTAATATAAACACATTGGCCTCCACCATATTTACTGGAATTTAACTGCACTGAGCCACTAAAAGGGCAAAATGACAGTAATTCCCCTGCATTAACACTTCCTCAAGTGACGGTGTACAAAAAGCCATGCCTCCTGGACAGGACTTTTAGTTCAAATCACCCATTCGATCTCTAGAAGGTTACAGAGAGAATGAATTCCTAAAGAGCACTGAAGAAAAATATGTTGTGCAATAATCAGCGATTAAATAGAGCTTGAGTCGATCTCCAAAAGCCAACGGATGTTTCATATCTGAAAGAGAGAAGAGAAAATGGTTTCACTTCCTCTGAACGCAAAACAAATTGGTCTACTTTTTCCATAAACTTTCATATTTGTTATTGTTTCTCACCTGTGTAGCTGCTTGATGTAGCCACTTCTCTTTATCTCCATTGAGCTTCATACAGGAAAACAGGTCACATACTGTGGGTAGGCCTAGTCTTTCCTAAACAAACCACATGAAAACATTCTATGAAGTGTATGTATATAATGTATACGAATGTGTATGAAAGCAGCAACTTTTAAAAGTGACATTCCCAAACCCTAATACTATGGATGGAAAACTCGAGTTGGTTTCTAAAGGGACAGTTGGATCAGAAATAATTCTGTCATCCATGCATGTCATTCTATACCCCTATGACTTGCATTTATTGAAATACAAAAGAAAATATTTTAAACGAAACCTGAAATTTCAGTTCCTTTGCTGAAAGTCCAACCAACCAAAACTTTGACTCTTCAAAAAGTTCATAAGACATTGTAAAAGTAATCCAATCATGAGTTTGTGTTTACCATATTTGATGTGCCCTATATGTTTGAATAGGTCAATGTTTACACATGAATAGTTTTGAATTAAGTTTGTTGATCATCTAAAACGACTGTGTCACTTTTAGGCAAAGTTTTGATTGTGTAAATTTTCTACGGAGGGACAGAAATCTCTTGGGTTTAATTTAAATTGTCTTTATTTGCATTTACCAATCATATGAGTTTGGAACAACATGGGGTTAATTGATGCTATTGAAGCTATCCCTTTAATTTGTTTACATTGTGCAGCAACAGAAATTGGCCTCACCTGTGCACTGGCCCGTTTGCGTAGAAGCCATTTGTCCTCCTCAATGTCTTTGCTGTCTTGCTCTTTAGTGTTCTCGCTCTTTGGCGTCTCAGTGGTTGTGCTTATGTGCTTCATCGCTGGCGAAAGCCAGTTTTGCAAAGGCTCCTGGACAGAGGTCTCAGAGTCTGAGGTTTTGATGTATGGTGTCACCCAGGCCGAGAGGGACGACGGGGCAGGGGACTTGGCACTGTTGCTCGGGTGTAGCCATGCCTCTAGGATGGCTTGAACCTTCTGCTGCTGCTCCTGCTGGTGGCTGGAAGCTTTGTTTGTGGCGCTCTTATTGACAGGAACTCCATTCTTATCTCGACCCTCTTTCTTGAGGAGCCAAGCACTGAGGGCCTCTTTTCCACAGTTGTCGTCACACACACACTGAGCATAGCTGGCACAGGTCTCGTTGGCTTTGCAGGTGGTCTCGATAGGGATGGTCTTGTGAAGCCACATCTCGATGGGTTCTGGAGTGCTGGCAGCAGATGAGGGTGGAGTCTTTAGGCACTTGAGCTTTCCGAGGTTTTCGATTTCCACGGCAGTGGTGCGTGTGGCACAGCAAGAGCTGCAGTCGGATTTCGGTAGCCAATCACTGGAGGAGAAGCTCTCGTAAAAGGGTTTGATGATCTGCTTGAAGCGGTCAGCATCTGACACCGGGCTGGTTTTATCTTGCTTGACCGGGCTTGGGCTGAAGAGCCACTTGCCAAGTTCTTCTTCCTCAATAGCGTCAACCCATTTGTCCTGTTGGTCTTCCACTTCCTCCTCATCCAGATTTAGGTCGCTTTCCTCGATCATCTCAATCGAGAAGGTTGAGCTTCCACTGCAGGTTCGCTCACGAACGGGCGATTTCTCCTTATGAAGCCACGACTCCAGGTCTTGAAGCTGGCCCCAAGCTTTTTGGAAGTCAAAGGCGGGTAACTGTCGCTCTTCCTGTGAAGTGGAAGTGAAAATAAACTCACATGCCATTTTCTAAATACGTAAGTTTAAGAGCAGTAGCACTTTAACTACAGTCAAGTGAATAATTCAAAGGTTCTCAACAAGTGGGTCACACATGTGTTCTTATAGCAGACTATAATGACACAATGATAAATAAAATAACGGTTTACCTGAGATTCCTTGGAAACAAGCAGCCAGTCCTGGAGGTTTGTGCTGAGGTGGTGTCCTACAGGAGCGCTGCTTACTGATCGGTTTCCTAGAAGCCACTCAGCCAGAGGTGAGGCCCATTCAGGATCTAATTTCTAAGTAAACAAGATGGGTGTTTTACTTTGGATGCAAATTAACGAGCAGGAAGCTACACAAGTCATGTGTGGCATCAAAAACAAACCTGTTTCTTGCAAGAAACTGGGCAGTCCTGAAGAAGCCATGGTCTCTCAGAAGAGTTCAAGGTCTCCAAATGCTGCAGCAGAGAAGAGTTATGAATGCAGGAGCTTTGGGTAAGGGTGCACAGCTCTATTTATAGCTATGGTATGAGCACATAGTATTTTGACACGCTCTACTCTCCACAGCTACACTGTGATCCTGTCTGAAGTCAATGGACATTTCAATCTTATTTTAATAACCGGACTATATGTTCTTTCACCAAATTCTCACACCAGGCACAACCAGTGCCACAACAGCTTGAGGTTGTCTGCACTGAACAAAAGTGCAAGAAAGTTCTGGCTGTCATAGTTCTTGCATTAAACAGTTTTAATCTACTTGGCCATAGTGGAGGTTTGGTCAAAATGTAGACAAAATTCAAATTAAATATAGTGAGATACACAGTCAACAGTTGAAGTGGATCAAAACCTTTCATCAAAGTAATCCTAAAACCAAAATGCATTCTTGTCTTAGGACAACTTTGATTAACTTTGTTGATCCACTTCCACTGTTGACTACTGTATACTGATAAAAGGCTGAAAATATTGAGATTTCCTGGAGTTTTAGTCCTTGTCATACTATTAAAAAATGTTTTGAATTTCTTACTTTTGTACAGCTGTCAATCTATATTATCATGTCCAAGACTGCAAATCAGCAATTCCACAAACCTGAGTAGAAATGGTCCCAAAGGATGTGATAGCCTGGCGCAAGCTGCGTGCATCTGCTTGGAAACTCATCTCTGGGGTTTCGTCAGGAGTCAGATTCAGAGAAGAAAGCCTGGAATGACAAAAGTTGAGTTTTAAACCCATTATTATCATCATTTTCATTATATACATAGACATTATTGCGGCTAAAAATGATTGTAGATTGTTTGGAGATTCACACTACATTACCTCTGTTGACATGTAAACAGTCATTTAACACACTGGAGCAGATACACAAAACTAAATCATTCTAGAAAAGTGGGTTTGGTTCTTACTTTTCCAGGCAGTTGGTGAGCTGGGTGGCGGGGTTGTTACTACTGGAATATTCCAGCTGGTGAATGAGGATGTCAAACTGGCCTTTGAGCTGCAAGAAATCACGAGAGAACAATAATTATTTCAGCTTTACAGTAACTCCAGCCGAACAGCTTAACTTCTCCTTTAGTTTCAGAGTCAATATTTAGATAAGAACATTTCTCAGAGTCGTTGCTTTGTTATACAGATCTCAAAAGTATCTGTACTGACAGTAAGTCAATACTAAAACTAAAAAAAGAAGAAAAAAAAGAAACGATACCAGCACTTCTGCAATAACAGCGGACTTTTCCTGACCGACAGATGGCTCCGTGTACAAACAATCACATGCACTACTGAAAATGCTCAGTAAAATCCCTTTAAACTCACCAAATGCAGCTGCTGTAGCTGCTGATGTAAAGTTTCTCCTTTGAGCTGCTCCACCAGATCAATCTGCTCCAACAACCAGACCTCACGAGAGCGAAGAATCTCCAGATGTCTGCTGATACAGCTGTGCAGCTGAGACTTCACCTGTGAGTGACCAGAGGCAGATACATGTGAGTCCCGAAAAGTCTATGAACGCCTAGCAGCTTTTAAAACTCCTGCTGTGGTGAATAAGACGTCCCTCCTTCTAAACCGCTGAAGGACAGCCTGCAACAACCGGAGGTCTACAATAATAGAAACAGGGTCCTTATTCATTTAAAACAGTGGAACATTATTATACTCTGATCCATGCAGCTGTTTTGAGAGATTATGGGAAAACCCCCTGAGGTTTCACAATAAAGCTTAAGCAAATGAGTCTAAATCCTATATACTTGCCTACAAGCTATTTCTGAGACAATTTCTCAATTGTTAAAACATCTGAGCTTGTGGTCTAGTAAGCCCTACTCCTTTTAGACTACCTGCATATAAATAGTAATTATTACCTGTGCTTGTGAGGTGTGACAAATTATGTCATATGCGTGAATGTTTGCTTATGTTTATAACACAAACAAGAAAATAACATCACATTGTGCACTAAATGAACTTAAAGCACATTATGCAGCCAGTCAGTGTTCACACCCACTAGAAGAAAGATTAAGGTGGTAAGAATAGATAAATGATGTTTATAACAAGGTCACGCTAAACCGTTCATAACAAAAGCATGATTTAAGAGTTAAGTATAGAAATAAAAGATTAAACATAGGGCAGTACTTCATGACAAAACGAAAACACGTGAAACAAACAAACTGTGTCTCACCTCTCTGGAGTTGCTCCTAAGCTGAACTTCAGCCTTGATGACCCCAACGATAGCCTCCTCCAGCTGGGCCCGGGCCTGAATGCACTGCCTGAGGGCAGCCTTCTCTTTCTGCCCCACGGGTGACATGCTGTGGACAAACAAAACACGCCAGCTGAAATCCAGCTTTGATCTCTGTTCTGCTTCCAAGCATTGTTCACCGGGACATGACCATCATTTGAAATGTTTCCAACCAAACAGCTTTGGAATGTTTCTGATGTTCCAAATAATAACAATAATAATAATAATATGACTTCGATTTAACTATAATATTCAGCAGGAGAAAGAAATCCATACAGGTTTGGGACGACATGAGGGAAATAAATAATTATTGTAAATATGGCATAACTGCATTTCAGTTCTTCCTCTTCAATTTGTTTACATTATAAGATTGTTTATGGTGGCAATATTTTTGTGACAATTAGTTTCTAGAAACAAAAAAATGCACCTTAAAGAAAAAAAAAAATTATATATATATATATATATAGAGAGAGAGAGAGAGAGAGAGAGAGAAGTTCAACTGAGAAACAGTGAACATTGGCCTATTAGTTAATAACCAGTTTTATGAATTTTTAGTAAATATTACATAACACATTTAATGCAACTTCCATTATTTTATTTAAAAATTGTGTTGTGTACCAATCAAAAGTTAAGATACATTTGACTGATTTTTCTTCTCATAATCTTAAAAATATTTTGATCCAAAGGATAAAGCTTAACTACTTGAAATATTTTTTGCAGATAAATAGAAATCTTCCAGTAGTTTTTTCCAAATAAATAGAATTTCAATTAATCATTTTTCTTCTTTTTTCCGGTTTTAAGGCAGTTATGCTTCCAACATTTATGTCAATTCAATACTTTTCAATGCAGTATGGTATAAAAGATGACATGCATGCATTCAAACACTATTTTTCCATAGTTTTAGAGACCTTAGGGTTATTATAATTTGGTGTGGAAAATACTCATACTCAGGGATAAGTTTAACAGTGCAAACATTTTACTATTAGTATAAAACCCGTATCAGACTACAGCCTTTTTCCTGTAAACTCAAAGTCTCTCTGACATCCTGCGCATGTCTCCGTGTGTCAGTCATGATATGGGCCTGCCAAATTTAGAGCTACACGTCAGGTATCATACAATACAGCTGACAGCATCTCAAGGCCAAAATTCATAGATTCCTGGACAGTTTGAGCAAAAAACTAAACCTGTCCCAGCAAAACAATGTCTGAAAAAAACAGTGTACATAACCATTACAACAACTGGAAGAGCTGTTTAGTGCAGCTCTTAAGCTATATCTTAGATCAGACAGCTATTATTTTAATTTAATAATAATAATGATTATTATTATTATTATTGAGTGACAGTGCAACAATATAAGCATTTTATGCAATGACAGCCACTAACTGAATTCAGAAACATCTTTGAGGAGCACAACAAAAGGTGCTACCATAAAGCATGTCAGAAATGCATGCAGGTAAATACATGTCAAAAACCAATAGTAAACACCATGATACTTTGTTTATTGAAAGTAATTGCAACGCATACGGGCATTTACTAAAAGTCTACTGTTTGTGTAGATGCTGGTCATAAAATCCATTACATCTAAATTATTTAATACGTCATGTCAAACTTGAAATTCAGTTCCTACC
Source organism: Enteromius mattozi (assembly GCA_032359235.1). Taxonomy (NCBI): domain Eukaryota; kingdom Metazoa; phylum Chordata; class Actinopteri; order Cypriniformes; family Cyprinidae; genus Enteromius; species Enteromius mattozi. The sequence continues at coordinate 4,474,493 of JAUMHE010000062.1, forward strand.
TCGTCTTGTCAATCATGCGGTAAACAGCGGTCGTCAAAGTGCGCGATTAGTTCGTTTATTGTGATTAGATGAAAGTCTAATTGTTCTCTCGGTTTATCTTTTCCTCGGCCCACAGTGACGTCACCGGGGACGTAGGCAGCGCCGCCTTTATCTGCCTCCACGAGCGCCGACTGATTCTGCACGTACACGGGGGGCCCACTCACAGGGGCGCGCGACTGACGATACGATCACGACACAACGCACTCGATGACTCCCAAAACACACACACGCAGCACAATCTGAAAAACACTGCGCCCCCTAACTTCTGTTTCATAAGGGATATAAAAGGAGGAACCGAGTCTTCAGTTAAATGCTTACATTTCTGTAAACAGTCTTAAAATAACAGCAAAAATGCTGATTTCAGACCTAGTACTTGAACTTCATCCAATGCACCTCACCAGTGTCACAGTTCAGTGTGTGAAAATGTCAAAACTGACATTTAATCACCATATCTTAATTTATGGGAATTAGTTATTTCACTGGAGATAATGTATGTTAGTGAAAACTACACCTACAGAATGAATTCCAGTCAAAATCAGGATAAACAATGTAGCAAAGACAACCTGTCAACAAATAAGAGAATGAAGCAATGCTCAGATGGAGGTGATAAGTCTTTAAACAACCTCTTTATGTTTTTATAACTTTAATGACATGTGAATTTTATGACTGCTTTTATCTACTTTCACTAACCTAGAACTGCTTGCAATGAGGAAAATCGCATACTTCACCGATAATATTACGCAACTTTAGTATACATGCACAGCAAATCGTATAAAACCGCTACATAAAACCAAAGACTAAATATCTAACGCGGACACTGAAAATATATCACACAGACCGCCCGTCTATAGCCCCCTTTACGTGTCACATTCCCGAGGACACATTGAACTGATTTCAACTCATAAAAAATACATTTCTTAAAACTAGTCATTAAAACGATTCTCAGATTAAGTGTACATTTTCACGATCTTAAATATATCACCGTAACAATACAGAAGAAGGCCTTATATTTAACAAATAGGGAGCTCGTGCACTCACCTCCACTAACCCAGATTAACATTCCGACGCCGCATTCGCTACAAGTTAAATTATTTAACAAATCAAATCATGTCATTCTATAGACTCGATGTATACATACCTGGACAAGCTGGTGATCTTGTCTGGAAACGAAACTGATGTTAATATAATAGGCTTCTGCGAAAAAGCGGCGCCGCTCCCCCTCATGCGCTACGCTAGCAGCGAGGCTAATGTCAAAGTGATTTGGCAAATCACGCGATAACCGTGATCTCGCGATACTCTCACGCTCTCAACTGTAGTGCTACCATCTAGTGGCCGGTTAAAAAATACAAAAAAACTCGGATTTAGTAAGATTTAAAAAAGTGAATCTAAATATACATAATTGTATGTTTAAAAATATGCAATCTCCTTCCAGTTTAGTTCTTATTTCAGAAACGTAAACAAATAATAATTTTTTTTATTTCACAATATAAAATAAAATGAGAAACAATATCACAAAATACCACACACGTCACACGACTTTTATTTTGACATGACATAATAGTTTACGTTGTTGTCACTTTAAACGGCAAGGTTTTGTAGGTAACGTTAACATCCATAGACATATATCTATGGGTAAAATCTAAGTGGTTAAATACGACTTAAAATGAAAATATTTTAATATATATAAGGCTTGTATACCAATACTAAACAAATGCGGAAATTTTGATTTGAGCTTTTATTTGCGTTTAGCGGAAGTGGCGTCAGACATTTCCTCGTCTTTACGTCAAAAATTACCCCTGCGCTTTACAGCTGGCAAAATAATCCGCGTAAACCATTTTAATGCTTAACTACAATGAGCTCCAGAATCAAACTATAGACAGTAGCATCTTGAAACATTAGCCGCTAAGCTATCAGTGTTCTTGTTCCTGTTAGTGCAAAACAATGTCGGCATCACAAGGAAGCACAAACACGAATACGGAACCATGGGGTAGTTTTGATGACAACATTATCCAGGTATTTTCACCTCAGTTTGTCATTATTATTGTAACACAACACTATTTTTTTACTGTTAATAAAGCACAGTGTGTCTGACCTCGATTGCTTGAAACGTGCGGTGCGGTTATACCATGTTTTGATGTAGACCATGGTGCATACCATAGTAAAAAAGCACTATATTTAAAATTAATGTATTTCATACTAAGTATAGTTAAAATCTATTAACATATTTACTGACAGATAACCTGAGACTTAGTGATATAAAAATTATAATTAAACTAAACTTGCGTATTACTTGTGCACCATGCAGTTAACCTAATGTTTAGTCCAAAATGTGTTTTAATCTCACTTTTGATGAGGATTGTATGATTTTTAAATAATATCGGACTTTAAATGCAAAATATTTAAAGTGTACCTGAACTATACTTCCAATAGTTCCACTTTAGCACAAAGCCATATATAAATACAATTAAAAACATATATATGTGATTGTATTTCATTACTACTTCTGCACAATTAAAGTGCATTAAGTACAAAATTTGTTGTTTCAATTTAGTAGACTTTAAGCATACCAGGTTAGAATACTTATAGTACAACTGCAGGACATGTTTATTCTGTATATATATATATGTGTGTATGTATTTATAAAATACTCAACATGAAGTAAATGTATTGTAAATACATAAATGTATACTTTAGGTTTTGTAAAATATAATAAGCGAATGACTATAAACTGTGATAAACATTATTGTTTAGCATTTATGACATATCTTAATTTTTAGTAAACATATTAGCACAAAATTAAAATGTCCCACATGCTACATAATTACATTCTCTAACATATCACAAATGTGCAATTGGCCTTATGTTTAAAAAAAAAAATACAATAAATCTTTTTAACACCCCGTTTGTTCTTTCATATGACTGACCCCAGGGCAGCGGTTCAGCAGTGATAGACATGGAGAATATGGATGACACCTCTGGTTCCAGCTTTGAGGATATGGGGGAGATGCATCAGCGTATGAAGGAGGAGGAGGAGGTGACGGCCGAGGCAGCAGCTACGGAGGAGGACAACGGAGAATATGGAGAGTTCCTCGGGATGAAGGGCTTGAAAGGACAGTTGGGCAGACAGGTTGCTGACGAGGTGAGCTAGGAGCTAGTATGAATAGTTCTGTTTAGCTTTGTGCAGATAAGAGTACTGATTCATCTTGTATCCACACAGGTATGGCAGGCAGGAAAAAGACAGGCCTCAAAAGCATTTAATCTCTATGCCAATATTGACATTCTCCGGCCGTACTTTGATGTGGAGCCTAATCAAGTCAGAAACAGGTAAGATGCATGTCAGGCTTTCTCAGCGTCTGATTCTGACTCAATTAACCAACCGCTTGATCCACAGATTGGTCGAATCCTTGATCCCAGTCCGAATGATCAACTTTCCACAGGTAAGACACTTCATTATTTTAGCTGTAAGCAATAAGCAACAACTTTATTTTATTGGCAAGAGCAGGCATCCATGAGTGAAAGAGTTGAATATAATTATTGTTATGGAGCCCAATGTATTGTATTTGAAAGACACACATTTCTAAGGCCTCTCAATGATCAAAACTTTGCTGAAAAACACAATCTATCTTTTCAGGTGTGTGACTGAGAGTTTATACTTTTAGCAAGTAAAAGGTCTTTTAGTATAATTAAAAAAAGAAAATGCTACATGTCTTATTGCTGTAAAACAAGGAGTATCATCTTACTAATTATTAATTAGGGATTTAGTATGTAAACAAATATATTTTGTTGCAAGCTTTATAGATTTTTTAAGATTCTTTTCTTCATTAGTTTATTTTAATCTTTTAAACCCAGAAAGTTGCTGGAGAGCTGTATGGACCAATGATGCTGGTGTTCACGATGGTGGCTATTCTGCTCCATGGCATGAAGACATCAGGAACTGTCATTGTAAGCAATTTTCCACACACTTGAATTTCACATTGTGAACAACTGTTTTGTCCTTCTTAATGATCAAATCTTTTTATTTGTTGAAATAGAGAGAGGGCACTCTGATGGGAACTGCCATTGGAACCTGTTTTGGATACTGGCTGGGAGTGTCCTCCTTCATCTATTTCCTTGCTTACCTGTGCAACGCTCAGATTACCATGCTGCAGATGTTGTCTTTGCTAGTAAGTACCTCGCATTACCCATGAAGGGAGTATATGGCATGCTCACTTCATGCTAGGGCTGTTTAGTTTCCGCTGTGTTGTGGAGCGTCTCATATTATCTTTGTTTTCAGGGTTATGGTCTCTTTGGCCACTGTATGGTCCTTTTCATCACTTATAATGTCCACTTCCACTCGCTCTTCTACATCCTCTGGCTGGTGATCGGAGGACTCTCGACCTTACGCATGGTAAAGAAAAAATGAATGAGGGCTAAGATTATGCTTGTATGCGCACACTCTGTCCAGCTTTGCCTTCATTGCTTTCTTGTCTTTCTCACAGGTGGCTGTGCTGATTTCCCGTACTGTTGGTCAGACTCCTCGCCTCATCTTGTGTGGAACCCTGGCTGCTCTTCACATGCTCTTTCTGCTCTACCTGCACTTTGCTTACCATAAGATGGTTGAAGGTAAGACATGAGCCTGAGCGCGAGGAGATCTGGGTGATACAGCATTAAAACAAACAAATAAAAAATTACACGCATTTTATTTCACAAAATACATTTTATATTTTAATTCCATGAAGAACAAAAAACCCCATTAAAGTAAGTACTTTAACTTAGTAAATATAATCACAAAAATGCACTTTTTATTGTTAAATAAACAAGGAAACGTGTGTGTGTTATTTATGCACATGCACTAAAATGTAGAAATAAACATAAAAAATAACAGAAATAAACAGCAATATTTGCATACATACTTTTATGCTAAACATTTTATAACACATAACATGTTAATACATGCATGCAGAGACATGCATGAGCATTTTTGAGTCATGATGCAAAAGAAAGTATTAATAGTCTTATCATGAGTCACCAGACAAAGAATTGTAAATTTGTAAAATGATTGATATAAGCTCGTAAAAATTGCATTTATAATTGCAGTATTACTACATTATATCTGCAACACACTCTGATATATAGTAAATCTGCATTAAATCATTCTCATGGCAAATGCAGTTCAATCCAAAATACTCACTTAAAGAAAGTAACAGCTCTGAATTGCTTACCGATGGTCTATAAATGATTAAAACAAACTGATAACAATTAAGAAGTTAACAGTAATGTGCCATCTCCAGTTTAGAGCAACAATGTAATGAAAGAGATGGTGCATGACAATGTCTTCAAGGCATTATTGTGACCTTTAGTAATTGAAATTCCCTCTTAAATCTAATTTTAGAGACAGTTGAGCAGTATGCGTTTTTGGTCCTTTTTATTTTTAGCCCATCAGAATTAGGCCAGTTTGAAAACTTTCAATTCAACTTGTAATTCTTAACTGTGCTTGAGCAGCATGACCAAAGTCAAGTCAAAGTCTTATATCTGCATTACTCTACATATGTGTTGCTTTATCATGTAAATAATGCAAAGCAATCCTGTCCACTGATATTAGCCCAAATATAACCTCTGCAGTCGCAACATTTCTGTCACACATTGCAAGTCCTTTTTAGTCTTAGTACCAAGTTTAATGAGGAACTATCAAAAGCCTTTGCTCTCAGGCTACTGTACTTACAGTCAATATTTTGCTGTGTTACAGGCTTCGTCATTGTGTTTTTTCTTTGCAGGTATTCTGGATACCTTGGAAGGACCCAACATCCCACCCATCCAGAGAGTGGCCAGAGATGTTCCCATTGTTGCAAATGCTGTTGTGAATGCCACCATCAAGTCAATAGCTGCAGTTGTACAGTCACAGTGATTATATATTTGTCTTCTGGGATTTGGCGCACAGTCCAGTGAGGCTGGTGTACATTTGTAGGGTCAGGGCAAAACTAAATCATGGGGCAGACTCTGTTGAGCACCTTAGGCCTGAGCTCAATTTGTATCTCATATGTTGTTCCTGACGCTGTCATAAAGACCTAAAAGGATGTTGCTAGGTCTAGACGACTTCACTTCATTTTGGCTCATGCTATTATGAGGCACACACTATATCCCATTCACTCTACACTTGTCTTAATCATTTTTTGCAGTTAGTCTATATGACCTGCTAATAATAGAACGGTTTCTTCAGAATATGTATGGATTATTTAAAGAGGCTGATACTAATATTTTTCCTTCAAAAACCCTGTTGACATTAAATGCAGCTGGATGTTTGCACTCCGTCAGAGTGCAGTGATTGGACCGATTGTCTTCATAAACTGTGTTTATCAAGATTCGATGGCGAAATCTTGATCAGAAGACAAAGTGCATAGAAATACCTTGGTATTTTATTCGAAGCTGAGAAAGATTATGGTGCATGCAATCTTTTTTTTTTCCTAATCCATATTTAACCAGCCATTGTGGTGCAGTCTGATTCCTGCTATTTAAAGCTATGGTTGGGGGTGAGGGTTTCCTGCTCTCTCATTATGTTGTCTTTTACATGTGAGCTTCTTATTTAAAGGGTTCTTGTAAAGAGAAAATAAAAAACGCTGTTGTCCTTATTTGTGATCAGAGGTGTCAAGCTAGAAGATATTTAATACTTGGAATTTAGACTCCAAATAAAGTGATTAAACAATACCTACAATACTATTTTGTATTAATCCTGCACATAACAGTATCTGATGCTCTGAACAGTAACCTTTTGCTAAACCGAAACATATTCATTGTTCCAAATAATTTGATGTAGCTTAAAGAAAGAAATTAACATACTGGAAATAGTTTCACTGAAGTCAATGAACTGTAGGAATATTGGTGGTTCATTCTCAAGCCACTTAAATTGGGTTCAATCTCATCTCTAAGCCAATCTCATAGCAGTGACTCAATGCATTTAGGCATGTAGCCATCAATCTAAGTTCGAATAAAGTATCATAAGCTGGTTTGAACATGGCATGATCAGATAGGTGGGTGTGATTTCAGAAATCACTGATCTGATGAGATTTTTATGCTCAACCATCTCCATAGGGTTTATAGCAGTGGTCTCAAACTCAGTTCCTCTGCAGAGTTTAGCTCCAACCAGCTCCAAATCACACCTGCTTGGACATTTCTATTAATCAGGTGTTGCCAACTGCTTTAAATTGAAAGTAGCTAAAACTGGTAGGTAAATGTCACTAGATGATGTCACGATGGCAAATCCACTGATCTATATAAAGATGAATAAAGATCAGTGGACCGGTGAGAAGGTTTGTCCAATAAGTTGCTTTATTTGTCCCTTTTTCCTGAGACTTACGGTTAAGCCAAAGTCTAGACAGGTGGTGTCACATCTGTCAAGTAACCGCTGCAGTTCTGCTGAATGGGTTGTAAAAGCAGCATCATTGGCAAATTGGAGATCTCTGATGCACATGGTGTTTATTTTCATCTTTGCTCTTAATCGAGACAGGTTGAAGAGTTTCCTATCAGACCTTGTGTGCAGGTAAATCCTTTCATGAGCATATCCAAAAGTATGCTATCGGAGAGCCAAGAAGAATATACCAAACAAAATGGGGGCTAGGACACATCCTTGCTTCACTCCGCTTCAAATGCTGAACTCCTCAGATGTTGACCCATCAAAAACAGTACCTTTCATGTTGTCATAAAAGGACCTCATGATGGCAAGTAGTGCTTTTGGACAGCCTATTTTTACTAGTATTTTAAAAAGTCCATCTCTGCTGACATGCTCAAAAGCCTTTGTTATGTCTACAAAGGCAATGTAGAGAGGCCGCTGCTGTTCTCTGCACTCTTCTTGAAACTGGCGGAGTGAAAAGATCCACAGTTGATCTTTGGGCTCGAAAACCACTCTGGGATTCTGGGTATATCCTGTCCGCAAGTATCTGAAGACGCTTAAGGACAACACGGGCTGTCAATTTCCCAGCAACACTAACGCTGCGTTCCAGGCAGGTTTTTGAGCCCGCAAGTCACGACTTTAAACCCGACTCATGACTTTGTAGCGTTCCAGGCAAGTCACGCAAAACTGCCTGAGTGGTAGCTGGATGTAAAGGAAAGGAAAGGAAAGGACGTGACATGTGGCCAGGTATGGTTTCCCATACTAGGAAGTTGTGCTCTGCATTTAA
>JAUMHE010000062.1:4515078-4528692 GCA_032359235.1 Enteromius mattozi
TAGTTTCACTTTCACAACGACACACAGCGTCTCCAGAACATGGCGCCCGCAGCAACACTACAGCCAGAATAATAGCTGCACCTTCTTTCTTTGTGTACACATTTGGTCGTTGTTTGAAAATAAACCCACGCTTTGGTGTAGAAAAGTGGGGGCGTGTTTGAACAAGCCGTTTAGGGGGGTGTGGACACGTCATAACATTTACAAAGAATATCTCTTTGGTTTTGAAACTTTTATCTTTGCAACTTCAGGGATCGTATCTATGCACTAACAGCTTGTTACACTCCAAAGAGAAAGGAAAATTTGAAATCGCATCATATGACCCCTTATTACTTAAATCCACAATAAATGTTGAACCTAAATCTTATATTTCAACTGTTCTTATTAGCATACCTATAATTAACATGTTGGCTGTTTATAGCAGATATTATGCATCCTTAATCCTACTTATTGTGGCAAAAGTCATAGTTAATGGTTTGTTAATAGCAACAATTGGACCTTAAAATAAAGTGGGACTAATTTTAGAAACTGTTGGGGTCACATGATCAGTGTCCCCTACTGACAAAATAGACCTAATGCATCAAAGAAACAAGTGCACTGCAATCTAAAGCATTCTAAGTTTCTCTATAGCATCGCTGTTAAAGAGTTAACTAAAGTGAAAGAAAGACAACGAGCTCAGCGCTGAAAAGGGATGGAGCTACATTAGGTCTGTAAACTAACCCAAGACACATTACCAAGGAAACATGTGGAAAGATTTTGCTTTAGGAAAAAAAAGAAAGGTAAAAATTATGACTTCTAAATATTAGGGCTGTCAAGAGATTAGCAGCTAATTATCAGCTGCACACATTTCTTTAAACAATAGGCCATTTGTGCATTGACAATATGTGAAGATGACAATCGTAGAGGAACATGAGAGTTAATGTAGATTTATATTTTTTCCCCACTCGTTTCACACAACAGTCCAACACCCTTGTTTGTTATTCTATTAAATGTCAAATCCAGTTAACCCAAAATCAGTCTACATTCAGTTATGTAACAGGTTCTGCTTCCGTGTGAGAGGAAGCCACTTTATGATAGTTCTTAGTTTATTCTTAGTTTTGTAAATACTGGCTTTGAATAATTCTAATAATATATTTTTGAACAATAGTGAAAATGTTAAATATGTCTAGGACAATAAGGTTTTTAAAAATTCTGGCACAAAAGATATTAAAGCTATTGACGAATGTTATTTTTTGCGTACAATGATATACATATATTTTATATATTAAATTCCATTCCCTAAAAAATTACAAATACAGTAAAACAGTATTATAACGAAATAATATTACAATTTCAAATGCCCATTTTCTGTTAATATATTTTAAAATGTAATTTCTTCCTGTGATTCAAAGCTACATTTAAAGCATTTTCAGATCAGAAATTATTCTAACATGCTGATTTGTTTCAAAAATTTTCTTATTAATTATTATTATTACTGATGTGAAAAACAGTTGTGCTGCTTCAGACTTATAACGTTGATAAGAACTGCATTTGCAATATGCCATAAACTCAAAAATTCACTTCAATGCATCCATATTGATTAAAAGCAGCAAACCTTCTGAATTTGTCTCTCATTTTCTCCAGGTCGTCTCTGGTTCGACCGAGCTCTGCCTGCATGTAATGTCGGCTGGTTTCGAACTCCGTTTCCATCGCCTCCATCTTATGAGTGGTCTGGGAGAGCCGGCGACGGAGGTCTTCATTTTGCTGCTGCAGGATCCTGCAAAATAAGTGAGAGCAATGAAAGATATGAAAAATGCATCGCTGACATGAGAAACAGTTTGTTAAATTGAGTTCACACCACTGTAGAGGTAAAGGGCGACAATCTACAGCATTCATGTGTATTTTGATTTTCATTTTCCTACTCTAGCATAAAAGACTATTTAATATGAATATTGAAGAGTTCATCATCACCTTGCCATGCCTGGGAAAGCATTCATCCATACATTGTTGATGTGCATCTGTGCAAGCTCTCAACACATATAGCATTTTTTTAATGCATCTCTTTGTCATGTTTGGTATCATTTTACAGAAATGTAATGAAGAAATGGCTGTGATACAGCTGTCATTTGAATATGCATCAAAGAAAAGGCAGTTATGCTGTCTCCCCGACATCATGAGCATCTCATTCGTGTGCGCACTAAGAGTTATAAAAAGTGTGTGCATTGCACCAGGTTTGACAGCAATGAAGCCAAATGGCAGTAATGTGACACATGCCAGCGCCCTTTGCATAATGCTTGATTCAATTTTATGCTGTTTATTTGACACCAGCACCATCCATCCCCTTTCATTGTGCCATTTTATTTTTTAACTGTTATTTAATAAATAATTTCACTTAAAGCTGATCCCAGAAGTCTTCTGTTTATGTTGTTCTATTCACATGCACCGTAGTCACAGCTTCTTTGGTTTAATGTTTTCAACATGCATGCTATCTGAACCTATTAAATCCTATTTCTAATGAGAGCTCTAAGAAAATCGTATTCTGTTGGACAACAACTTTAATGGAGTAAGATTAATTTTGAATGAGACAGATAATTAATTAAATAATGCATGTGATTGTTCAGCTGCTTGTTGTTAAGAGTATTCATTCAAAATTAACATGAACTAATGTTAACAAATTACACCTTATAGTAAAATGTTACACACACATATATATATATATATATATATATATATGTATTAAATGTATTGTTCATTGTTTGTTCATGTTAGTTAATACATTAATGTTAATAAATGACATCTTATTGTTAAGTATTACCTATATTTCATATACATTATAAAAATCATAATTAACAAAAATAATGCAAAATACAGTTTCATGGCCTGTACAACATATTTCTGTCTGTTAAATGTTCTCAATACTAAATGTTAATTGGGGTAGTCTTTACAGTCATGCTAATAAGGCACTGTGGACACAGAAAGAAGACCAGTGCAAAACTAAGAGGACGGCCAGTAAACAAAACACCCTATAGACTATTATAGGACCGGAGGTGCACCGCAGCAATGTGAGCTTTCACAGCCTACATCCAAGACACGGGGAGAAGGTGTCAAACACATAATGATGCCTCAGCCTACGCCCCGGCCAAGACTCCTGAAAGCTGCCAATTACTCCAAGCACATCCACAATACTTTCAAGCAACCTGACGGTGATGAGATGGGGACTGGGGAGGCAGAAGCACGCTTTCCAAACCAGATGCACAGACAATTACATATGCGCAAAAAACACTGAACAAGTCTCAGCCCCGTGATTAAAAGGCTCTCTGCAGTACAACATTAGGCTAAATGTTGTGCTTACTGAGAGTGAGTTAAGTGTTAGTCATGCAGGTGTGTGTGTGTGTGTGAAAGAGAGAGGAGAGCAGCTGGCTCTGTGCTGAGCTGAACGGACAGCTGCAGTGATGCTGAACACATCTGCTTTGTACCAGTACACTCACACTTTGCCATTTCATCCCTATACCCACACAAACACCACAGGCTTTTCATTTGGTGTGGTTATTGTTATGTATACTGTGTGTAGAGGAGAAACTGTGTGTTTTTTCCCCACTGTCACATATATTGTTAAACATATCGTGTCTACTAAAAGTTTCCCACACTTCTTGACCAATGAATTTTTTTGTTTTTCTAAACATTTAAAATTACTCGAAGATATTTTGGGGAATGAATTTACATTTAAGTCAAGCATCAATCTTTAAGAAAACCAGATTTGAATGGCAAAGTGCAGACTGTCTCAATAAGTGAGTAATATTTAAACTAATCTGTTTCTCGCCCTTTCAAAGCTGCTATAATTTTACTAGTGCTGCCAAATGATTAATCACAATTAATATAAAATATCCGCGTGTTATTTATTGTGTATATATAAATACACACGCATACAGTATATATTTTGATCTATATTAATATTCATATAACATATTAGAAATGAACATATTAACATATAAACATAACATACTTGTGTGTGTGTATTGATATATACACAATAAATATAAACAGTACACATAGCCTACATATATTATAGAAACAAACTTTTATGAGAGGACATAAATAAACAAACATTCATTTTACCACTTCATTTGAGTAAAACCAGCGTCGTATCATATACACACTGAAATATAAAGGTATTCATAGCAAACCGTCAAAATAAAAGTTGGGTTTAGACACTGTGCCAGAAATATATTACTATTATTTAGAATAATGTATGCTAATAATGTTCGTGCTTCACTACAATCTCCTAAATGTTACCTTAATTTGGCTAATTTAATAAATTCATTTCAGTCAGTCCCATGTATCCATGTCAGTCAACTAATTCAAATCTCTCATTCATTTGTCTCATCCCAGTATGTCCTATTTAATATATTAATACTTTTTTTTTAATAAAAAGTACGTGTTGTTAAAACTTGTAGCCTGTATGTCTGTGTAAAAATGACAAAGATTAAATATTATTAGTTCTCATGTTAATTTAGGGAAAAACAGAGTTAAACATGACTTTTGTATGCCATTTTTTACTTTGACATAACCTACTTGATGTATTATTATGTCTCTATATCAAAATATCTAAGACATTAAATAATGTCAAATGGAAGACGGAAATGGCAAAATACAACTCTATTCACACTAGCTTTTATTTAAAAGTATTCTGGCAGCATCTTCTATCAAGTTCATTTGCTTAATTGCACAAAGAAAAGAAACATAGGGTCAATAAACCACATTGCTATCACAACTTCAAGCCTTACAATTAAACCTGTTCTTATAACAATTCTATCAAGAGCTTAAAACAAAATGAAGAATCTTATCAGGGCCAGCGAAAGCCTGAGCAGCAGGGCGTTTATAATTCCTGATGCCTGAAAGCACAAAAGAGTAATTAAACTCTGGTGTAAGGATGAGAGTTTAGACAAGTTTGAACATTCAGGGCAGTTTGCCACAGTCTGCACAAAATAAATAAATAAATAAGATGGTTATTTAAAATAGATGGATCTTTATATGTATAAGAGTACTATTTAGAACTACAGAATGATTCCTGAAGAACAGTTTTTTGCTGAAATGGTTCTTAGAGTTTAGGGTTCTTTATTCTCGCCTTTTTCATTTTCAAATATGCAAGTGTCAAAGCCACACCAATCGTTTAAGTAAGTAGTTCCAAACCTGAACACAAAGGAAGATATTTTGATAAAAGTTTGTGACCAGGCTGTTTTGGGTCACCACTGACTCCCATAGAAGGAAAAAAAGTCAATGATGACCCAAAACAGACACAAGAGGTGACTTTTACAAATCACACAACATTGCTTACAGTATTTACCATTGCTTTCAAAAAGTAAAAATAAACTAACATTTTGAGTCTATTGGGAGTCAGACACAATAACCTGTGTTTCACTGAACGAGTGAGTCATCTGAGGTATTCACGGAGGTAGTGAGAAGCCTAATTGATTCACTTCATGATTCAGACCAGTGACTCCTATATTCAATTCAGTCTAATTTGCAAACCAATTTTACGGATTAATTAAAAAAGAACTGAGCAAGCAATGGTATATTGGACCGTAGACTGCACAGCGTATTCGTTTTGGCATGAACTCAGTGTGTACAGAGCAACACAAAGCTGGGCTTACTAATTATTGTCAAGCTATACACATCAAAGTTCCAGCAACCGAAAACAGATTTTTCATTTTCTAAATATTTTTGAAAGGTCAAAACCATTGTTGGTTAATTAGTGCTTCTCCGGTAATGCATTTTAACTGCGTCAGTGTATATTAAGTGCACAAAATATTCACAAAAGCTAACCATGTTCAGTCACCCAGCTTTATTTTCAGTTTTCAGCCTAAATGAAAACTTTAAATGGTTAGTTCATCCAAAACCAACTTCAGTCATTAATTACTCACGCACATGTTGTTCCAAACTAGTTTTGGGCGATATGGTCGTTTTTCATATCGTCAGCCTGTGAGATCGCAGATCCATGATATTATCATGCATGGGGGCAAGAGAGAGACTCTCTGTACTTGTCATAGGCTATTTCAAAACCATAGAGAGAGAGAGAGATCACTGTGCTCTCAGAAAGAGCTGGAGACTGCACTGTGATTCCTATCATAACATCAGAGATTTATATTTCCCCAAATTCCAACAAATTACACCAGATTTCATGGCATTACCAAATGCACAAAAATGTAGTCACATTTTAGGGGAAAATTCCAAAATGATCTCAACAGCAGCAAGAGAAGCTAAGACTATCAGCCAGTGGACAAAACTGAAGTAAGATCATTAGGTAGCCTAAGTTAATATTTTTGGAGTAAAGTTATATTAAACGGATACATACAGCGCTCCGGACCGCGCACCCCACGATGAACCCTGCATATTAACTTCATATTTGTTATTATAACGATGATGAAGAACAAGCATCAATGTCTTTTGCTAATGTGCCGCAAAGAAAACGAAACGCTGGTGACGACGCAGTTTCATCATTTTTATTCATAGCTGTTAAAGAAAAGATGTCTCTTTTATAATTTGTAAATGAAGGTTTATCACCCTGCAGTTCAATTTCGATGTTTTTACAGTCTACAGTTGAACCCCTGATGTCACATGGACTATTTTACCAATGTCCTTGCTACATTTCTGTGCGTTGATCGTGGTAATATACCTGTAGTTTATGGGAGGAGACTGCATTAAAAATAGCTTAATTGTGAAGGTCTTACCCTCATGTCGTTCCAAACCCATAAGTAATTGATGACAGAATTATAATTTTTGGGTGAACTGTCCCTTTAATGTCCCAGATTAAGGGGTTTCATTTGGGTTTATCACTACAGGATATGATTTTCATGCAAAAGGAAATAATGCATTTATCATGCAAATAGTGATGAAATATTTCAATGTATTTGAAGAGAAAATAGGAAACAACAAGTGGTGGCAAAAATAAGGGCACCTGTTGCAACTCTCTGTCACTGTGTCATCAGACAGGAAGTGATAACAGACAGACTACTGGGAATCCAATTCCACACAGCAGCTCAAGTGCTACATAACACATGAATGAAGTATTGTAACATCCAACAGTTCAGAAACATCAAATCTTTCCTCCTGAGATTCCTAAGAATATGCAACACCTTTTCATTTTCTGTGCTCTTCCAGTTTCTTTCACAGTTCAGAGCCAAGGAAGCACAGAGAGCGGCACTCAAAACACACGTCCAGACCAATACTCATACACCTGCCAACGTGACACCGCTGAAAGCAACAGCAAAGCAGAGAAACAGGAACATCAATGATTCATGCTATATAGACCTAGAAGGGGGCAGGGGTTTTAAGCTATAAATACACCAGTGTAACTCTTTTTAGTGGCAAATCGCCTGCTCGCAGTCACATGTTTAGAGCACAAATGGAGCAAAAGAACAAAGCAGATAAACGTAAAAAGCAAAGAAAAAAGTGAGCATGTGCTTTTAAGAGACGTGCCGCAAATTCCCCCAAGCACTTCTGAACCGAGAAATAACATAAAACACGTGAAATCATCTAGCCTACTATGACTGGCTTAATTTTTTCATTGTTCATTTGCCATAAAGGATGCTAAATGAAATGTGTGAGGCACGCTCACGCACACATCGTGGGTGTTTGTGTGCAAACCCTAACATCTGTTTAGAAAATCCCCCACTTCATTTAATTGAGAACCATCACATTCCACTTTTAGTGAGAAAAAGGTTTCCGCGATTGTCGGTCACACTTTCCTGAATGTGCATATGTTGCTTTCAGGCAATGTAGAAAAGCGGCTTTATCGCTTTCAAGGTTAGATTCTCAACGACGAGCCAAGAAGTAAGTGGAGAAATCAGCAAACAGACAAAAATCAGTAAGGATGCACAATATATATATATATATATATATATATATATATATATATAATATTTATATATATATATATATATATATATATATATTATTATTATACATATATAATTATTATACATATATATTGTATTGTATAGACCAGGATAAATAATTTCAAGGCCTATATTTTCAGTATAACAAAAATACAGTATAAGCCCTTCAACAAACAGTATTAATTTGTCAAAAGCTAAACTGATTCTACATTATATATATATATATATATATATATATATATATATAAAATTCAAAGAACTTTTAAAAGAAATTACTCATTTTATTTAGCAAGGATGGATAAATTGATCATAAGTGACAAAGCCTTTTGGATTATTACAGAACATTTTCTTTTCAAATTAATGCTCTTTGTTTGATTTTTCTTCCCCCATCAAAAAATAGAAAAATGTATGTATCCCCAAAATTTTCTAAGTGAACACAGAAATGATTTTAGTCACCATTTCAGCAGACAACAATGATTTCTGAAGGATCATGTAACACTGGAGTAATGGCTAATGAAATGTCAGCTTTTCCATCACAGGAATAAATGACATTTACATTTAAAATACATTAAAACTGAAAACTTTAAATTGTTTTGTGTGTGTCAAATAAACACACCCTGAGAAATTAAAAGATGCAAATGCAATGAATGCAAAATGTTTGAAAAACGTTACTGGTCACAAACTTTTGAAACATATTGTACGTTTTATTTTAAAAATGTCTTTTATAAATAGTCAAATAAGTGTTTTGATCTGTGTCAAATAGTCTTGGATGACAAGGCACAGTTGCAACCGCTCCATCCATATTAACATTTTCTCCGTGAAACAACCAAATTGAATTATGTAAATATGAAAATAGAGTGAAAATGGAGAGTGTTTATATGGAGTGTTCACATACAAACAAATATACTTGTAAATGGCTCTGAGAATGCTAAAATGAATAGACGTGTCAGAACTATGAGTGAGTGGAACATGGCTGTTTTTGACACGATTTATATCAGCACAATCAGTATGAACCTTGCAATGGAGATGTGCAAAGCTTTATTTCTCACCCACATTACCATTATGTGTCTCTCTTTTGAACACAGAATTAAAGCTTATACAAGATCAGGAATATAAATCAATAAAAAAATTAGATTTGTAATATATATAGCTGACTGTCGGTTATATTAAAATGATCAACAATTAAATAAATATAAATGCATTTATATAAGTGCATCCCTAGAAATGAAACATGCACATGCAATATACAACCATTGCAAAGGACCAGGAAAAGCCTATACAATCACACGCAGACTGGGCTTAATGCTTGTTAGACTTGGACTGGGAGTTCCTCTTGTCCCCAAGAAGGCAAATATTTTATCACTGAATCAGGAAAACTATGCCTCGCTGTTCTATGCTAGCTAAAAACCAGATATAAATATTTTGACCAGTTATAAAATCTAGCAAGCCACATCCATAGGCAGCTATAGGCAATGTGAAACCTTTTCCAAAAAGATGATTTTTGGCCAAATATCACATGTATCTATATGTGAAAGCAATATTATACTGCATTTATTATGCATTTACCTCAGACTTCGGTTGCTGGAGCTTGGAATGATGTCACATCAAACTCAGAAAACAAAGATAGACACGTCCATTGTTCGATACCAGTTGATTAAAAACATAAAAAGTGGTATTTTGCACAGATAAAGCTGTTATTATGCCAACACATATAGAGGCTTCTGTTGAAGCACAGAGCAGCCATATTGGATTCTGAAGTTGGAGCTGTTGGAGCGATTCCTCCAAGATTCCGAGTTGGAACTAGAAATTTCCAACTTCCGAGTACAAATGGAACACAGCATTAGAATCCATTGTGAACAGCCCAGTGTAAAAACATAAACAGAAGATGGCAGACATGTTGACTACATCTCATTCAACACTGAAAAGTATCAAAACAGCTCAATCCAATAAAAACAAAAAATACACTACATAAGACAAGATTTGTTAACGGTGTATATTTTTATGCTTATTAGCATGTGACATGTATGTGTATGCGACAACTTCAAACTCTACTGAAATCAATGATTAATCAGTGCACAGCATTACTTGTGTGCCATTTTTTGCAGTTTCGTAAAGCATTACAAAGTCATTTTGAGAGTTGAACTCTCTCAAATCAAAAGTATCCTTCAGTTGTAATGCAATATTATCGAATGCATTCAACCCAAAATAAATAATGATAAAATGTCTTTACAGTAGTGTAAGGCACAGGTAATTCTTAATACACTGTAGTATTTTGAAGTTTTGTCTCATCTGTTCCCTTTTTGAGTGTGAAACAATGGGCCTTGTGAACAAATTCATGAGTGTGAATAAATTAAGATTGCATGGATATAAAAATCTGACTATATGCGTACAAATTATGCTAAAAACCAAAGAATACTTCAGTGGGCAGTGGACTTCGAGGCTTTGATGAGGAGAGCTCAGTTAAGGTATAAAGTAATTGTATCCATCACTGGTGTCTCAGACAGAATCCACAGGCAATCTCGTGTGTTATGGACTACTGAAGAACTCTGAAGAGTACATGATATCAGACTCACAGTGCTTTTTGTTTTGTGATTTACACAAAGCTTCAACAATTCATTCCAGATTTCCACCTTGAGGGAGTTGAAAACACATGATGGAGAAACCCATCTTCAAACTACATCCACCGTCCAGCTCTCTCCACCCATCAAACAGACAACTAGGCCAATCAATAGCACCGCCTGCCCGACCGCGTCCTGCATGCTTCCTCCTGGCGTCACATGAGCGGGATGGTGAAGGGAACACCGAGTCAGACTCAACTCTGTTAGACTCCTGTCAATCCTACACGTGAGTGATCGATCTGGGATAGATTGCAATGGTTTCATTTTTTTTACTGTGCCTTAAAAGGATAGTTCACCCAAAAAGGAAATGTGATGTTTATCTGCTTACCCCCAGGGCATCCAAGATGTAGGTGAAACATCAAATTTTCATCACTATCCCTTTAAGACAGTTCACAAGGTGAAACTCTTTATGAAAGTTGTGACCATTTTAATGGACTTGACTGCATCACGTTAAACATGTCTTGTGCCTTCTGTATTCTGCTTTACTCTGCTCTTACAAAACATCCAATATAGGTCAGCTAAACAGACAGTTCACCTTCAGTTGCTGGTTCCTATTGACTTGGAGAAAAAACACCATGCAAATCAATGGGGACCAACTGAAGGTGAACTATCCCTTCAAACATAAAACCAAATTAAAGTGACACTATTATGCAATTTCAAATATTGCCTTTCATGCGGTGCGTAATGTAGCTGTATGTGAACATAAAAGATCTACACAAAACGCTTGCTCTTGAAAAATGGTTTAGTACCCAATTTATTTGGACCAGCAGCTCCACTGAATCAAAACCTGTGAGTATAATAAACAATAGATTTTCTATTTTCAAATCGCACGTTCAAAATACAAAACTACAGCAATGGGCCGTTTCCAATGCGCTACACATGGTAGACCAATCAAAACAGACTGGGCCATCTGACCAATCACAGCAGAGCAGGCTCACAGAAAGGAGGGGTTTAGAGAGACTGAATTTTAGAACCGCTTTGAACTAATCGTTTGAGAATCACTGGCAAATGAGGTGATATTAAATGCATATTTTGTGAAAACAAAAGCATTTTTTCACCTTGCATGCATGTAAACCTATTGTAGAAAACTCCCAAAACAATATTAGGAGCCTTAACATGGCATAATACTTTAAACAAGCCTTTCTCCAAATTAGCTATAAATTTGTTCAGTTTTAAGCCAAAAGCCTTACAGTTGAAGTTGCAACTGGTGCAACACAAGTTGTGTGATACTTTTTAGTCCCTTCCCACTCTACTATGCCATCCAGCAATGCTAACAATGATGCAAACAAAAGAAAAAAAAAAGCAACTTGAAGAACAGCTTAAAAATGAGAATAACTTTTAAGCTACACCAGATCTAAGGTGCTGACTTTAAAGCATTGGTTTCAATGGGAGGAAAGCAGCAACAAAGGGAATACAGGCCAGGAAGAGAACATAAAAGCTAAGGCTGTACATGAAAAAAATGGTATTGGGAGGCCTTGGGTTGAAAGCAGAACCTCATCACTAGTTATGTGCACCTGCTGGTTGGTGTTGAAGCCTAAAAGCCTTAGAATCCCTGTAAGCTGGGAAAGAGGGCGAGATGTCTCTGATCAAAGTGAATTCGACCTAGTACCCCAGTGAGCACCTGAGGTGTAGTGGGTAAAAGAGAGGATGTCTGGTGTCATTAAAAGGTGGCCACATTTTCTAATCACAAGACCTCATGGCTTGTCGTTCTGACAGCCGCCCAGCATCTGACTGCTCATAAGCCCGAGACTCATCCTATCCTTCTGGAGTTTCTGGGCTAATCAGCTGGTGATGTCATACAGGCCTCTTCTAATTGGCTCTTGGCCAACCATACCACACAACGGCAAGAGCCAAAGAATAATCAGCTTTAGGGTCAGATTAGACGGCTAATGCCACCTAACACTTTTACCACTTCAGTGCATGTCATAAATAATACAAGGCTTCTAGAACAAATCCGAGTAATGAAACAAAGAAATTATACACTGCCAATCCATGTCAGCAACATCTGTGAAGACTAAAGATAAAAACGTCACAATGAAGGGAATAAAATCAACTTACTTGATCCTGTCGGCATCTGATAAGGACTCCTGTAAGAAAGGACATTCATTAAGTATGAGCAAACTGTATATTGTCTTACACACAAATATTGCAGGGTATTAGAGGAATCAGAGAGTTGCATATTCCAATAAATACTTTACATATCCTTAATACCCACACTGCTGTATAGCTGTATTTTATACCAAACATAACATGTCTGAATCTGAGCTGATCTTACGTGTAGCTGAAAAATTATTTCTAAGTGTCAGAGCAACCTAAAACAATGTTCTAATTAACTAGTGACAAAGCAGTTTTATTTGGATATTCATCTAATAATTGCAATAAAGCAAGGGATGCAGGGAAAGCATGTGTTTCTGCTAAACAGGTCAATATGCACATGCCTAATGAAGCTATGAAATCAGTCTGACAGCTTGTTTTTTAATGCCAGTGAATAGCCACCACATCCCACAGAGCAGAAAACGGCAATGTTTTTTTTTTTACATTTGTCTAATGTAGAGAAAGCTTGTAAACAACTGTTTGTTTAAACGCTATTTGGTTGTTAATGGAAATCTGTTATCTGTTTATCTAAATAAAGCCAGATAAAGTTCATAAACTGTTACAGAAGTGACAACTGGTGATCAGTAGTAATGGTTCAAAACGGACATAACATTTGAGAAATACACCAATTAGTATATGATTTCAGAACATCTGGAAATACAGTGCACAGTGGTGCCTTTAGATCTTGACCGCTCTTAAGGCTTTTTCACACTGAAAATTAAAGTTCAGCGCGATGATGCTTTTGAATTGAAACAATAGATCTCTTTTTTTTTT
The DNA here is from genome assembly GCA_032359235.1 of Enteromius mattozi. Lineage (NCBI taxonomy): Eukaryota > Metazoa > Chordata > Actinopteri > Cypriniformes > Cyprinidae > Enteromius > Enteromius mattozi. Next base: position 4,528,436 of record JAUMHE010000062.1, read on the forward strand.
TTCGTCCTCTTTCTCAATTTTTCTCTGCAACGAAACTGGACGTCAAATTAGATTTGAGCTTTTGATGTATTGTTTTGAAAACCAGTGTAAACAAACACAGAAGAAGAGTGTTTGAGTGGGTTTAAAGTGGGTTTTAAGCAAAAACATCAATAATCACATGGATTTTCACATGTAGCTTGATGCTAATTATTTCTCTATATATTATATATTCTCTATATATATATATATATATATATATATATTCTCTTAAGCATTAT
>JAUMHE010000062.1:4542215-4557398 GCA_032359235.1 Enteromius mattozi
ACAATGACCCTAAGCACACAGCTAAAATAACGAAGGAGTGGCTTCACAACAACTCTGTGACTGTTCTTGAATGGCCCTCTTAAAAATTTAAGAGGGTCTGAATACTTTCCGTACCCACTGTATTTGTAGCTTCATTGTATGTTTATTATAAAGAGCAACATTTACTGTACTATGCATCCACTGATCCTGTCTTTTATTTTCACAATCTCAGGGTTTAAATAATCACATCTGTCTGTAAAATTAGCAATTTATGGATTTGTAACATTTCTGCTTTTGGCTCTTTTACTCAGTGCGTGAACTCATGACCTTGGCACGGTGCCATGCCCTACTCATAAAACACTGCTGCTGCAACGGCAAAATGTTCTCAATGTAATTACATTTTCATCAAGGAGAGCGTAAATTACCCCTTGAGATGTTTTTAACTGTCAGTTAGAATTTCTTCCTGGTGAAAACATTTGCTCTCCCTGACCTGAAAGCATGCAGTATTAAAGTGCTGTTATGGAGGTCTTTTTTCTGCAGTATTCAGAGGCGTCTGCTGTGGATGAGAAAGCTTTGCCACAAGATATGGCAGAGAATAACAAACTATAGGCCCGTGGCAGTTAGCCATCCATGACAGTCAGCTGCTGCTCTGATACTGAGACCCATTCACCTCCACTTCCCTCAAACACTATGCTTCTTCTACTGAGAGACTTAAAAAAAGCCACAGCCACTCAACAAAAGCAGCTCTTGTGTTTCGCCATGGCTCTGTCACCATTGCTTTATTTATTAATAAATGGTCCTGTCTTATTGTGCAAGTTCACTTTAATCTACAAAAAATGTTTGTTTTCATAACCTCTCATTAAAAATTTAATAACTTTCCCTGCTACAGAAACATTTTCTACTGACGTAACCAAGGCTGTGGAGGTAAAATATTAACCGATAGCATCACAGCGTAGCATGTTTCATCCTTCAACAATCTAATCTAATCCTGGTGGATAAAATCATGCCTTCATTATTTCCACTAGAAAACATCTCAAATTACTGAAATGAAACAGAAAATGTCACAGTATACTACTTTTTAAAAGTTTGGTGTCAGAAAGTTTTATTTTTTTCTTTTATGTAAGAAATTAATCATTTTATTCAGCAAGGATGCATTAAATTGCTTAAAATACTATCAAATATATGCTGTTCTTTTGAACTTTCTATTCGCCAAAGCAGCCTGAAAAATACAACACATCACGGTTTACACAAAAATACTAAGCAGCACAACCGTTTTCAGCATTGATCATAATAAGAAATGTTTCTTGCAAATCAGTATCTTACACAATAATAAGCTATATTTTGAGATATATTTAAATAGAATTTTACAGCATTGCTATTTTTACTGTATTGACCTTGGTTTAGCCAATTTTAGCTTGGTTTAGCTCTCATAAATAGTTTAATAATCTTAGTGAGCCCCAAACTTTTAAACAAAAGAGAGTGTGTGTTTGTTTAAGTTGTCCCCACAAGGACAGTAAAACCTGACATTTTAGACTTTGTGAGGAAACCTCACAAGATAAATAAATTACATTTATTTTAAAATATAAAAATGCAAAAGGTTTTTCATGATGGGTAATTTTAGGGGTAGGGCGATAAAAAATATTGTTAGGTCAGTATAAAAACAACAGAGGTCGATCAAAGTCCTCAAAAATGTAGCAAAGCAAACATGTGTCTGTGTGTGTGTGTTTGAAGACACACTTTCTGCACTAATGCTAATCAGAATGAACAGCATCTGGATTTGACAACAGAATATTTGTGCATTAGAGCATCCAAACAGACAGCACAAGCTTGCCAATCCTTGTTGGCACCATAACCCTCAACACATGAGTCAAGGATTCAGCAACATCCTCACTATCACTGTGCAAACAACAGGAAACATGGACAGCAGATAAAATGATTCAGAGATCGTTCATCAGGCCAGCAGATATGATGATTCACTTTGGTTTGCAAGACCTGTATTCTTTCTTTGCAAACATGTGTTCATCGACTGCTGTGATCCTCAGTACTAAATGACAGTGATGTGAAGAAGGGGAAAATGGCCATTTGCCTTGTATCCCAAATTTTAAGGATGGTGAAAACAATGGTGATAGGAGATACAACAGTACCCCAAGACTACATTCTAAGCTTTTTGTTGTTGTTGTTGCCTGATTTAGTATCAATACTGAGAAATCAGAGCTCCAGAACAGCAGGTCATCCCAATCACAGCAGTCTGTCTTTTGGAGAAAAAAAAACTGATGCTCTGAAGGGCTTTAACATTACTGCCTTTACATATTAAACATGCAAAATCGCATTCAAAATCTGGCACCTCCAGCCCACTTTCCAGATGACTGGTGCAAACGATGCTGGTGTTCAGTGTTTAGAATGACCCATCTCTTAATGTCTGCACAGTCTTAGTCACAGCAAGAAGCATTTTTCTTGGAATGTGGATTGCGGACAACAGATGTTGTTCTTTGGACTGGGCTTCTTCGCTTGGTGCCTCCTGTTGCGCAAGAAACAAATTTGATGAATCAATCAGGTCTAGACCAGCAGAATATTCTACGATGATCTCCTCTATCTGTTCTTTCAATGCACCAGCCTGTCTATAAACACTGTATTGGGTAGTGGTGAGCAGTGTTGGGTACATTACTTTCAAAAAGTAATTAATTACAATTACTAAGTACATCATCAATATTGAATTTAAATTACTAATTACTTTGAAAAGTAATTTAGCTACTCAATAAGTAACGCAATTATTGAAATCTCTATATAAATTCTTCTGAGGTCAATTCCGGCTTATTCCTCATAGCAAGTCTTCTTTAAAGGGTTAGTTCACCCAAAAATTCTGTCAATTATTACTCATCCTCATTTCATTCCAAACCCATAAGACCTTCGTTCATCTTCGGAACAAGGAATTTTTGATGGAATACAACAGCAATACAACTGAAATGATCCCAGCTCAAGAAACATACTAAAAACACCGGTAAAACAGTTCATGTGACATCAGTGGATCAACTTCAGTTTTGTGACGCTAGGAGAATACTTCTTTTTGCACCAAGAAAACAAAAATAACAATTCACTCAACCATTCTTCTCCTCTGACTTATGTCTTCCACCATTTTAGAGAGTGTCACAACGCTTTAACGGGTTACACTTTATTTCGATAGTCCATTAAGACATTCTACTAACTATAAGTAACTTTGTAACTACATGTCAACGAATTCTCATTAATTCTCAACTACATGTTTGTGTTCTGAAGATGAACGAAGGTCTCATGGGTTTGGAACGACATGAGGGTGTGTAATTAATGACAGAATTTTCATTTTTGGGTGAATTAACCCTTTAAAAAAACAAAAAAACATTTGTATTTAGGTGAGGGCGTTGGCGCGCAGGTGACTGCATATTATGAGCTCAGATACGGGAAAGACAATACCGTTTTTTGTTTTCAATTTGAATTTGAATAAGCTTTCAGATTCATTTTCCATTTGAATTCGTGCATTCAAAAGTAGACACTTCAAGCTTTATATAGATATATTTCTCATGTTTTTTTTCCGATTTTGAACGGGGGATATTGCATAGCTCATCATGCGCATGCATAACTCGACGATTAAATCGCCCAGCCCTATTCATAACTCAAGTACTTTATAAGTAACTGTTATTAAATTACCTAAAAAGATGAAGTAATCCCTTATTTTGTATAAGTAATTTAATTACAGTAACACGTTACACCCAACACTGCTGGTGGGAATATTTCAGCATCTAACACTCCTGGAATCGGCTTCCAAAGCTGATCCTTGACGCATATCAATGCTTCAATGTTTAAAATGGCTTGTTGTTTAATTCTGTGTGAAGATTAATAGAAGCCACACAAATATGTCTGCTCTGGTATGCCAACAGGAAAAAAACGGTATGAAAACATAGCATCAGAGGAGGCAATGCCACTTTAGTTCAGGAGACGTTGTGTCTTGTTTTCTTGGCCGTGCACAAATGTTCAGTTGTATCCAGCGATTGAGTGAGTCACAGCACAGTGAATCATTTTTCTCCCTCGACCCCGGTATGGACTCAATCTTGTTACAGGCGACAGTCCCAAATGCGTCATAAAATCCTAGGAAGACTTATAAAATCTACCAAACCAGTGGTCTCAAACTAGCAGCCCTCGTTTCATACGGCCTCTCGAGGGTTAAGAGTTTATCCTTGAGTCTAGTCCATGAAAACATGTTGACTTTATGCATTCTGCTTTTGTCTTTAATGTATTCTTTTCTTACTAAAAAGCAGCCAAATGTGAGTAAAAGTATCAGCTTTTTAGAGCAAAACACAAATGTAAGAGTACCAAACAGGAAAGAACTGAAGCTGAACAGTCCATGAATGAATGTACAAGAGTGTCACTAATGATATGGAGAGACATAAACTGGGTAAACGATACTGTTCATAGTTTGCATCATATTCAGTGGTTAGTATTTCATGTCGTATTATGTTGCTATAAATATGGCAGTTTATTTGTGCTCTCTTTTGTCTGAAACCGAGCTGTAATTGAACACTGTGACTTTGAGCTATTAATACACGATTCAGTTCAAATATTCCCCTCATCAGAAATGCTACTGCTTTTTTTTTTTTTCAATCTATTTAAGAGCATCTATTAACCTGTGCTTATTGCAAAACATTTTATGTGATACACGTATTTTCTAAACTAAATATGAGAGTCAAAAGAATAAACACAGCTATCAAAGCGCATTTTAATTGGCAAAGCACTAGGAAATGTCTTTAACTTTTTTGTTTTCTATTAAATAAAAAATTTTAAATAAAAAAAAAACATTTACATATAATTTTAGGAAATTCTACCATGGTGCATAAAGTTTATATTTTAAAACTAGTACTGTCAAACAATTAATCACCATTAATTGCAGGCAAAATAAAAGTTTGTTTACATAATATTTGTGTATACTGTGTATAGATATTATGTATTTTTTAAGAAAAATTTGTCGCATTTATATATTAGATGTATATATAAAATATAAGAATTTAAATATATAAATGTATATACATGTAAATATTTGTATACATAATCAACATACACAGTACAGACATATGTTAACAAAAACTTTTCATTTTGGATGCGATTAATCATAATTAATCATTTGACAGCTCTAATAAAAAATAATAGTAAAATATTGATTATGATGGAATTAGTTCATGTGTGTTTATATTAGTGCTGTCTAATGATTAATCATGATTAATTACATCCAAAATAAACCTTTTTGTTTACATATAAGTATATATAAATACAAACATATGCATGTATATGTCTAAGAAAAAAAATATGTTTATAGTATAAATATAAGAATATAAATATAAAAATGTATATAGATGTAAATATTTAAAAAATTTACTTTATTATATTTACTATACTTTAAACAACAAATTTTATTTTGGATGCATTAATCGCACTAGTTCATAGATAATTCACAACCTTTAATTCTTAAAAGTGGAATTTTGAAAGACATTCGACTCCCTTCCTAATGACGCACAACTCGACGTAACATCCACATGTCTGGGAGACTGAACTCGCGAGAAGAACATACTAGAGGCACAGATGACGTGATCCATGTGTAACCTCGATGAAGTCCACATACTGACCCTGAGAAAGATGGAGGAGTGATTCAGTTTACCTGTCACTGTCATTCAAAACAAAAGCATTGTGTGAGCGACAAAACATCAAAACATCGAAAAAACACACACAGAGGCTTTAAGATAAGTACTTCATTATTAACAAGCACCTGAGCTGGGCAGCGTTCAGTTCTGCTGGCCCATGCTCACTTTTGTTCAGGCCTGGAGTGAATAATTTATCACACAGCAAAGGTTCATATATCTCTGCTTGTGCTAATACCAAAAAAAAAAAAAAAAAAAAAGAGGGGTCAATATAATAACTCAGCTCATTCTAGCAGGTTTCTATAGAACTTGTCGAGTCAAGACTAGCTCAAGCTAAGAATAATACAAAATTATACATAGAAAATACAGAAAAGTCAGCTTTTTGACAAAGATCAGGTCCGCTAAGGATCATAAAAAAATGTTTAATAAAATAACAGCTTACTTATAAGTTGTATTATGTTCTTAAAAAGTATTGGTATCTACTAATACCTGCGCTGTCTGACTAAAAGATGGATGATTTCTAATAATTTGTGTGCTCACACTTTGTGATTATGGCTATGTGGATGATGTAGTGATGTATTATCAGTTAAGTGACTATAAACATTTCATTGTTTTAAAAGGCCAATGGTCAAATTTACAAACCATTAACTACAAATTAATAACTACTACTCCTAATTTGCTGCTTATTAATGGTTAATGAAGTAGTTGTTAAGTTTTAGGATTGGGTAATGATGTAGAATAAGGTCATGCAGAGTAAGTACTAACAAACAGCTAATATGGTAATAATAGGCATGCTAAAAAGAAACGATTTAATAGAGAATTGGCACTAAAGTGTCACTGTTTTAATTAGAATTTTTAGCTTTCATTTCCGTTTGTTTGAAAGCAAATTAGCAATTATAATTTCACTGGCACTGCAAAATTTGGAATAATGGCAACCCTAGTTTTCAAGAGAGGCCAAAGAAAACCAGCCAACCACTAAAAACTGTTCAAGACAAATGAGTAAAAAACACTATTACTGTCAGAGCAAATGGCCACATCATTACACAAAAGATCCAATTGTAAAACACTACAAACTAGATTCATCTATAAGAATCCCAGCTCTTAAGAACAGACGAGAACAAAAAGCTGACCACTTATCAGTAGGAGCTGGAGATAAAGTACAAGTGATTTATTTCCAGGAAACGAGCTTAATTACACCTGTTTGGCGAGATCTGACACAGGAAACGTAGCCACAGCGAGCACCACAACAAGAGACACAGAAAGTTACAGAACAGCATCAAAATACCGCATGGCACGGCATCGCCCCTCACCTCAAGTGTGCATGCTGCATTCTCCAGAGTCATCGCCCCAAGTGGGTCCCTCCGGTCGCCAAGGAAACTCAATCTAGCTCACGTCTCGCTCCTCTTCCTCCTGCTCCTCCTCCACCGTTCAGCATGTGAACCTCAGGGCTATCAATGACCTGAAACAAAAGCAGGTGGATGGAAAAACACGACCGTCATTGGCGCCAGAGCAGCTCGCTGCCAATCATCCAGGCCTTGGATTAAGTGTCAGCGAAGACGCGGCGGGGCCCGTGGGACAGCCGGAGCGTGTCTCAAATGAGCGTCTGCCTGACTGCTTTGCATTCACACTCGCTGATTCGCTCACTTTAACGCCGACCCCTCACGGTCCCCACGGGACCGGGGCAGAGACGCAGACATAAAGCAGTTAGATGCTAATTAAGGTGTGTTCCATCAGGAGAAAGTGGCTTGATTAATGGATGTGAGGGACAGCTCTGCGGAAAGCTGGATATTCCCCTGACACTGCACACCAAACAAACTGCCTGGCACATGACGAGACTCAGTGATGCTTGTTGGGGGGGAAAAAAAACAGCAAGAGACCGAGAGCTTAAATGTATGCGATGGCGACTCAAGACCAATTTCAAAGTGTTTCTTTGCCAGCCAGTTCTTGTCTGAGCAGATCTGTCCGAAAGATTAACCTGCAGAGTTTGAGATGGACGAGTTCCCCATCGAGATAAATAAATATCATTACTTCCTCACACTGATGCCTTTACAATCTCATACGCTATGTTTCTCCAAAGAACACACAAAAAGAGAAATATATCTAAAATAAAAAGACAAAATCTTTCTTTTTTTTGAGGTAAAGGGAAGCTTGCTTGATGCACTAATGAGGTTTGTTTTGACAAATTAGGTGTATATGCCTTCCTTAAGACATTCCACTAACTATAAGCAACTCTGCTACTACTGTACATGTCAACTAATTCTCATTCATTTGTGGATCAAAATAAAGTATTAGAAGATATTAAGCAGACAGTCTACTAATACTCTAATGACTGCTAGTTGACATGTAGTTGCAAAGTTACTTATTGTTAGTAGAATATCTAAAGTGGACTATCAAAGTAAAGTGTTACCATCTTTCTTCTTTCAGACAAACATAATAGGAGGTAATCATATAAAGCTCCAAAAAGCGCATCCATCCATCCTAAGAGTAATCCATGGACTTGAGGGCTTAATGAATGCTTTCTGAAGATGGGTTTATAAGTGGAAAAATATCCATATTTAAAATTTGATGAACTATTAAGCCAGTGCCAATAGTTTATAAAGTTTTACATATGGATATTTTAAATTACAAACACCCATTGTTTCAAATCAGAAGGCATTTCTTAACCCACTGGAGTTGTGTGGATTACTTTTATGATGAATGGATGGACTTTCTGAAAACTCAAGCATAGTTTACTGTCATTACAAAGCTGGGAAGTGCTTGGATATTATATAATAGGATGGCTAGAGAGAGAATAAATTATGGCATATTTTTCAGTTTTGGGTGAACTATCCCTTTAAGCCAGGGTTAGGCAATTTCGGTCCTGGAGTGCTGCTGTCCTGTAGAGTTCAGCTCCAACCCTAATCAAACACACCTGAACAAGCTTATCGAGGACTTCAGGATTACTAGGGCTATAGGCAGGTGAGGGTTTTTTTAGGGTTGGAGCTAAACCCTGCTGGAATGAACTTTTAATGGAGGGACAGATGTCTGGAATCGAACTCTTGTCTCCTGCATGAGCACCACAGCTTTACACACTGCCACAGCTCAGCCTTGACATTAACAAGTTTTTAAAGGTTAAATCTTTTAAATATGCATGAAATTACAATAACGAACTGTGAATGTAATCTAATCCACTTTACTTAGAGCTGAGAATCCGCCTGACCACATCGAACAAAATACTGCAAGTGCAATAAAAGCTGAACTAAATCAATTACATGGCTGTTTTAGCAAAGCAAGACTGCTGTTCTGTATTCCATCGGAAATCAAGATAAGGAGAAACACTAAGCAGACGTCGCAAGTGAAAGTCTCAAAGACAACAGCCGGTTTCCCAGGCCAATCAGCATGATTGATGTCAATGAAGACATGCAATGCTTGCAGAGGTGCAACGCTTTAATCAAGAATGTACAAAACAAACAAAAGGCCGAGATTTAGTCCAGCCACACATGACCTAGCACTAGCCGAAGAAATCTCAAGTTACTCAAGAGCTGTAAAAGCTACTCAAAGCTCAAAAGGCCTTTCAAAACTTTTCCCATTCGGCGTTTAAAAGACCAGACGCCCATGCTGGGCAGGCTTGCACTTTGGCTAATGGTGTCTGGCTTTTGACTAGCATGAAAGCACTGGAATCAGATTAAGGCGTAAAACTTGCCATTATGTATTGCACAGCAGGATGTAACATGATGGGAACTTCTCTAGCATTATTAGGCAATCATTCTGACAAACCAGTGGAAAAGTATGTTCTAGGGCTGTCAATTTAATGAGCTAATTTACTGTGATTACTCAGAGAAAGTCATTTATTCAGTTATCCATGCTCCCAATACGTGCCTAAATTCTATTATAAAAAATGTCTAACTACTAGACCAATTCAAGCTGGTAGTACCAACTTTAAGTGAACTACCAAATTGATAAACTCCTGTAGGCCTGTAAAAGGCATTTGTAAATCATATCTGACATCTGTAAATAAAACAAACAATATATCAATTTATAAAGCAACTTTCTCTGGAAGAACTATGTACTATCAAGGGTTTTAACAGCATGTTTAAGCCACATGTAGATAAATGTGTGTAGTCATAATTAACTTGATTAATTAACTGCCATGTCATGTTTAACTAAAAACATTAATTCAATTCATTTTATCCATCAACAACCCTGGTATTCTCTGAACCAAGAGCTCAAAATGTGGAAACGGTAATGTGTAAATTTAGCTTCAGACAGCTGGATGAGACTAGCTTTGAAAGCCCTGCTAGAGATGAGTTAGATTACACGAACGACGAATGTCAAAGCGACAGCAAGACATTTGGGCGGCAGATGAAGGGAACATTGAGAGGTGGACTTATTGTGATTGTGTCACGCCTCTGCATCACAGCAACCACGTCCTTTTGCATCAAGAAAACCCATGTGGAAATTGAATGGATCTGTTGAGATTCAAGGTTACTTCTAACCCTTCACAATACGGACATGCAGCTTCATGCAAAAAGCGAAACGCCCAGAACATTTAAGGCATAGAGCAAATTCAGAATGCAATCATCATCCTGCATTATGGTGCCAAGGGTTCAAGCCTTTCATCTTTCAACTCTTCTTCCTTGTTGACTGCCTTTAGCTAATGCAATATCTGAAGAGACTGAGTTTTTACGTCGGTGAGAAATAAGCAAGCAATCTCACTTGCTAAAATCCACAATCTCACCGTAATGAAGTGCAGCTGTTAGAGAACCTTCGACAAATCCAATTTGCAGTAATGATATGATCTAAAGGGCAAAGGTGACATATTCAAGGGAAGTAATCAACAGGAAGACTTGCAAGAACAAAATGGATAGACCTGTACAGTTGAACACATGCAGTGCATTTGTGTGTATAAACAAAGTTTAAGAGATAAAGTTTGTGCACTGAAATGCTGCTCTCTGTGTGCATGCTAAGAGTGCACAGCACACACAAATAATAGCACTTGAATTGTTTAAAACCAGGTGTGCCGCACAAGTCTTGAATAGCGAAGCCTTCACGTCTTTGATCACCCCCAGGTGACTGGCTGCAGTATAGGTCATAAACCCCGCCCTCTTCATGTAATCTAATGGGACGTGAGACAAACTAAATAATTACATTACATTTCAAATATTTTTTTTACAAATGTAGTTTCTGCCGTTGTAGGTAGTTATTATCATGCCGATGTATGTCCAAGCGTTCTTTTTTTTTAAAGTTTGCTTTAAACTAGTTATTTTACGCTATAAAAACATGGGTGTGGTGTCATGATTGTGAGCTTGTGATTGGGTGTGCGGGAGTTTGGACGGGACTTTGATTCCGCGGCTCCACCTCACGATCTCTACTGCACAGACTCTGGCTCCAAATTACGTCATTTTTTCGCAAGATGTCAGCAGCCATACTGAGCATGTTTTGCCGTCAATTTCTATAGTGAAATGAAGTGGAGTCTTTTTTACAGTCTATGTTTAAAACGCATGAAAGTTTAAATTGGCAAGACTTAAAAATGCATGTAAAAAAAAAAAAAAGATAAACTAGCATCCATTCAAGGAAGGGATTTTATTTCACTAAAGATCACAGCAGGATAGCCTCGGGACGTCAGGCTAGTGATTTTGCGAGCACTGGTCTTTTGTTTTCTCAAGATTAACAAAAAAAAAAAAAGAGACATTAATATGATTTACAATAAATGAGTATTAAAATTCAATAACTTTTTTTAACAAATGCCATACATTATCAATTCATAAATATCAACATATTTTTGAGTTATCACAACAAATATTGCTTTTACTACCTTGAATTTTCATTTTTTAAAAATCAAATGTGACTTTTTAAGACTTTAAGACTAAGAAACACAGTCATGAGGATCTGAAGATACATTTTTGCAGATGTGAAATTTCTTATTTCATGTTTTAGTGCATGTTGGCTGCACCACATGACTTTGACTTTAACTTTATATTTTATGATATGGAGTGCTCATAAGGCATATACAATCTCTTAACAACTTCAAAGCTCTCAACAGGCCTGTCTTTAAAGGTATATAAGGTTTTATTGAAAATCAGTTTCTCTATGGAGAAAATGAACAGTGTTTTTCAGAAACCCAACTGCTGCACTGCTATAGACACCTGCATCACTCTGAAATGTTTTACTTTATTTATTTATTGGGTTATGACCTATTGTATTGTACCTATTGTACGAGTTTGATGTCAACAACCTGGGCAACATTTGCAAAGCCAGAGATTAGCTCTTCCTTAAAAGCGTTCATTGTTTTAACTAGGCACGTTGTAAATACAGCTTCCAGGTTACTGGTGAATTTTGGAAAGCCCTTCCAAGTTTTGTGTGTAATACGCATCATGCGGACCGCAAACAGACCGCAGCAGATTTTTAGAAAGTCAGCTTGATGAACTAATCTAGAATCAACAGCGATGCTGATTTCTTTCGGTCTTCTGTGAGAATTGTCTACACAAAGACAGCCTCCCCCACAAAGGCCTAAATCCTGCTCTGTTGATCACCATGTAATCCCATCAGCCCCTCTGCTCCTCGGATGCTGGCAGACACGGCACTGGTCACGTGGGCTCAGGGTCAGAGATGAACGGAGGGCACACACACAGAGAGTGGGATGGGCTGAGTCACAGAAGTAGCTGTCGTTTGTGTGACAGATTGAGTCGAGTCAGTGGCCGGGTCTGGAAGCTGTCAGCTCAATGTGTAGCAGACGTATGATCCTAAGTTCACTCTTGCCGGCCTGTTCACTGAGCATGTGGCAATGGGCAGCTGTCTCTGAACAGCATCTGCCAAACATGGAAGGACTGACGTGAAATCAACTTAATCATCATGACGTTTCCATGTAACCTCCACTCACCTGTACACTCATGCAGCTTTCCAAAGGTTTCTTAACCCTATAAAGCCTACTCTGATTGTTAGGTTATACACTTTTAGCAAACTAAAGAGAGAAATAAAAACACATGGACATTCATTAAATGCAAAAGCAAAAAAAAAAGCAAAAAAAAAATTCACAAGCGGGTGAACCATGGATGTCGTACCGATATTATATTGAGAATTGTGAGATCCCTAGTAATAGCTATCAATAACATTGTTTGTGAACACTTACTGGACTTAAACAATTTTACTTAATCAACCATACTTCATTTTTCAGAAAAAAACCCCCAAAAACTTAAAATGTGTCAAATATGATCATCAGGGTTTTGAGGAATGTTTATTTGTTTATCTCTCATTTTACATCGTATTTGTTTTGCATTATATGTTTCGTCCCACTAAGCATTTTAGTATCCTCTTACTATAGTATTATTTGAATATATTGATTGAAAACTGATATTTATATGGATTTTATGGTCTGCTATACTGTTATAAAGAGCTCACTGAATTATAATCTATCAGATTTTCATATAAATAGAAGAAACACACAAAAACGAAAGGTGCAATAACCGTCCTGGTAAATATATAAATATACACACATTATAATATATATATTATATATAAATATATAAATATAAATAAATAAATACACAAATATACATGTATATGAGTAACTGGCCATTATTAGACAAAACCATCAACCGCTTCAGCAGTTTAGTAGGTCAGTAGATTAATAGTTTGATTTAGTGTAAATCATAAAAGTCACTAAACAAAACCGAAACAATTTTGAAAAACTAAAACAGAAACGGTTACTAATATTTTCAAACTCATGTTGTCATGCTGAAATGAAAAATCTAGCCCAAAAGGCACAAACATATATTGGTGCAATGAATCAAAAACTGATTACCATGGAAACTATTACCATGGAGACAGGTGTATTTAATTACATCTGTCTGATTAATTTTGTTTGTGGAGGAAATTAAAATTAAATGAAACTTTAAAGCAGTTTGCAGTTCACAAAGGTATTTTGATAAGTGTGTCATGCATTTACTTTCCAATGCAATTATTTTCTTTGTGTTGTTCATCTGATTGAGCTCCAGTCTCATAATTGCACAAGATGACAACAGTTTAATTGTTTAATGAATGATTTGGAGCAGCAAAACAACTCGAACAACACATTTCTAGCTACCGCATGTGCAGGTTTTCACATTCCAAGGCAAAACTGTCAATCCCAGCAAGTGTCAAATGCTTTCCCTTTGTGCTATTCTCACTTCCTATTTACTCCCAGGAAACTCAGAAATTGATTTCATAAAATATTATGGTAAAAAGAAAATTATACTCTAAATATGTTTTATAAAATTAAAGTTTGTAACTTAAACGTGACTGTTGAATTTAAAATAAAGCCTCAGCAATGCAGCTAGGACACAGATCATACTAACATATAGCCTGATGATCAAAGCACAACAGCTTCCTTGCAGCCTGCTACAACAGTCTGTGCTTAATGCTACACATCTGAGCAGTTCTCAGTTGGACAAGCATCATAAGGCAGATGTACTTCTGCCTCCACATTGCCATCAGCATCACTCTTCTATTATACAACACAGCACATGTGAGGAGACACTAATACACCTCAGCTCAGTCCCTAATGCTTTCTCTCCTTCTTTCATTCTTTGAGTTATTTTGATTTATTTTTTGCTGCTTCTGTTGTTATAGGCCTTGGTAGACTAGGTGATGCACGTACAAGAATTGAATTAATAATCAGTCATTAATATGCAGAGATTTGCTTCACCTACATCCAAAAACAATTCTTCTCATTTCTGACATTTAGAAATTATGAAATAATAACTAACTTTTCTGCTCAAATTACAATTGAGGAGAAACTCATACATGTACCGATAGTGATGTTAGACATGGGCGTCAGTATGTGTATGTGGGTGAGACAGGACCCACCCACTTTTAAAGACCAATGATATTGGACCCAATCACTTTCACCATCTCTAATTCAGCAAATATGTCTGCGCACTTTTCAGCAACGCATTAACAGAGTGCCGTCAATCAAATCCATTCCACGTGACGAATGCTAATAAATTAAACTCAATTTAGCTGCTTCCTCAAATCTAATCCACTTGGCTCATTCTGAGTCCATATGAACACAGGTGTAGCAGTGCCTGGAGAAATGGGCATACGTTTAATTTATGGACCCTTGGAATTAAAAGAGGGTATACCCTGCACTACCACTACATATAAATTAAACTAGTTACTCGCGCCTGCTGCACTTAGAAGCGTATCTGCTGCTCAGATACACCCTGCCTGATACTGTATTTCAACTTTTCACATGATATTGTTAATTTTTATTTTTATTGAACACAAATGTCTTTCCAATATAATATGAGATGTGAAAAGGGAGAGGAACTATTCCAGCAAAAGGCGGATGCGGACTCGGGTCGCTTGCATTAAAAACAATACGTGCTTTACCACCTGTGCCATTGGAAACGTGAGTTTCCGGCCGTCTATTATATTGTTGTAATGTAAATAACTCCTTGCAACAAGGCGGCCAATTCAGTTCATTAAAAAGCACCAGACTACAGAAAATGGCATATACAGTGGGGCAAAAAAGTATTTAGTCAGCCACCAATTGTGCAAGTTCTCCCACTTAAAAAGATGAGAGAGG
>JAUMHE010000062.1:4557508-4575397 GCA_032359235.1 Enteromius mattozi
TAATTCATTAAAAATCCTACAATGTGATTTTCTGGATTTTTTTTTCTTATTTTGTCTCTCATAGTTGAGGTATACCTTTGATGAAAATTACAGGGCTCTCTCATCTTTTTAAGTGGGAGAACTTGCACAATTGGTGTTTGACTAAATACTGTACCCATTTTCATATAAACATTTATTTTGCTCCCGAGGCCCATGATGTTAGAGGTTGGAAAGTCGGATTAAAGTTGTGGCATGGATTTCATTTTGTTTAACAAACTGAAAATGTGCTTTTAGCTTTAGTACTGGTAAGAATCTGCACTGTCTACAATAGCAGGCCGTATAAAAGGTATACTTTTTTTCCCCAAAAGGGTAACAGTACAAATACCCCAGTCTTTTTCAAGCAATTTCAATGAAGATAAAGCAGTTCTGTACCTGTGGAGAACAGGACTCTCACGCATTAGCAGCACTTGACCTTGGCATTATCATTTATTCTAAGAATAAATCAAACTCTGAATAAGGAATGTCTGCATAATTCACGATTTTCTTTTTAAAGGTCAATGAAAGTCTGACAAGCAAACCCGTTGTCATCACCAACTTAATTTCAGAGATGTTTTTCTCCACTCTCTCTTTACTGAGCTAGGCTATATGCATGCAAATGTAAGTGAACAGTCTTGGATTTCTTATTTTTTCACCTGTAAATAGTATAAAGTACGTTGCATTATTGTAATGAATTCCCTCATCTTTCTCAAATCAAAATATTGAGTTGGTACTAATTTTTTACTACAATAAATCTGAATAAAAGTTAATTTTGCTGTTTCTTTTCCGGTGATAAACTTGCACTACACTTTGAAAACGTTTATAGCATGAAGCTTATAAAGACGATTATGAATGTATGATTTTCGTAATTCGTGATTTTCATAAGATTATGCCTATTTTCAGATCAATACAGCAGGTGTATTAATTACCTTGATATAAAAAGCTACAAAAGACATATTTTAGACACATTATATGGCCAAAACCCACATTAGATCACAATGAGAAGTTAATGGTGGTTTAAAGTGAGTTCTGAGTAAAATCTTAGCATAAATTGTATAAAGTAGAATAAAGCTACTTTGGGCATGAAAGGTCACTTGACATGTTTTAGGTTGTGTAGTGTGTACTGAGATTTGTGCTGAAACACAGTGGAAATGCCAGTATTGACAAGGATCGTTTTCATTTTAAAAAGTAGTTGAAAATGCACCAGCATAAACATAGCCTGAAAAACAGCACCGCTGTGTGTCTATCAAAGTGTGTCTGTGTGTGGCGGCTCTCAGGTCCAAGTCAGCTAATGAAACTGAAGGGGTCTAATTAAATGAGTAACACCCTCTATTAATTTTGATCTTGCTCTTCACACTCACCTGAATAATACAAAGCACTTTACAGAGCTCTCATCCCCTCTGCCAAGAGCTCTCACAATGCTTTACCAGAGCAAGAAAGGCACACTTCACTAAAACAATACATTCAAATGACACATGTCCCCCCACCAACCCAAAAGCACAAATGACATGTTAGAAAAAAACCAAAACATACTATTAAAAGGGAAAAAAAAAAATTATACGAATGTATTACACAACACTGATCAGGCACAACATTAAAGGGATAGTTTACCTACAAGAGAAAATTGTCATGATTTACTCACCTTCCACTTTTTCCCAAAACTGAATGTGTTTCCTTTTCTCCACACAAAAGAAGTTATTTTAAAAATGTTGGCAGCCAAACAGTTGATGGCCAAAATCTTCAGTGTCAAACTGAAATCGACACACTGATCGGCTCAGATGTGGCTTCTAATAATAGAATTATTTTACAGCATTCTATACTGTAATAAAGGCTATGTCAATTGCAATTAGATTACACTGTCATAGTCATGTGTTTATTGTTTTCATGTTCAGTCGGTTACACACTGTTACAGAGTTTTATTGAGCCACAACGATAGCATGATGCCTTTGTCCATATTAGGGATTTCCTGGGATGTTCTATTACATCTGTGAGGCATATATACATATATATATATATATATGTGTGTGTGTGTGTGTGAGAGAGAGAGAGCATATATATTTATAGTGAGCATATAAATATAAATATTTATATTTATATTTATATTTATTATTATTATTATTATTATTATTATTATTATATTATTATTATTTTTGTTATTATTTTTTTTTAACGTATGTATATTTACCCTGCGGCATCAAAGAAATGGTACAGAACATCCCATTTTTTCATTGTATCGAAATGATAAATTCCAGTGAACTGCTGCTACCAACACATTGGGAAACAATAAATGACTTGAGTATTCTTCATACTATGGAAGTCAATGGCTACCATCAACTGTTTGGTTACCATCATTCTTCAAAATAACTTATTTTGTGCTCAGTACCTCAAAGAAACTCATACAAGTTTGAAACAACTTGAAGGAGAGTAAATAATGACAGAATTTTCTTTTTTTGGGTGAACTATCTGTTTAAAACCACCTTCCTAATATCATGAAGGCACCCGTCGTGCTGCCAAAACAGCTCTGATGCATCGAGGCATGAACTCCATAAGACCTCTGAACGGCTCCTGAGGTTTCTGGCACAAAACATTAGCAACAGATCCATTAAAGCAATAATTCAACCAAAAATGAAAACTCTGTCATCATTTACTCAGAGGTTTGGAGCTAATCTGTTTGTCCAGCACATCCCATAGAGGCTCAATCAGATAGAGGCCAGGGCAAAACCTTAAACACTTTGTCATGTTCCTCTAACCCAATGTGGCAATTGCACTATCCTGCTGAAAGAGGCCACTACCATCAGGGAAAACCACTGCCAAGAAGAGGCACATGTGGTCTGCAACAATCTAAAGATTAGGTAGGTGGAGCATGTCAAAGTAACATGCACGTGAATGCCAAGACACAAAGATTGACAGCAGAACATAGCACTGCCTCAATGGGGTCTCATAGTCTATAAACACACTCGACCTCCATCACAAACCTGTCTTTAACCATTCATCTGCTTTCACAGACTCACGGCTGTTTGCACTGCACCTCTGACTATTCTCTCCTATTTGACCCAGCAGGACTCATGAGTGGGCTGTGCAATTACACAGCAGGGGAAGACATCATAAATAGCTGAAAGATATAGAGCCAATAAGAAAAGGGGGGAAAAAAATCCAATTTTCATTTCAGTCAGCTCCAGACTAAATTGCTGTTGCATGCGCTGTCTTTATCCGTGCCTCAGGAAACAAAGCACAACCTGGGAACCAACAGCAACAGTGCGATGGATTCAGATCCAGGGACTGGAAAAAAACACAAGAAACCAGCAAGGGAAAGTGAAATGTACCAAATCGGTGAGCCGATACAGGCTTGTCTCTTAAAGACGTAAGAAAAACTGTGCGCGTTTGTGTGTGACGCCTTCAATTTGACGTCTGCGGCACTAACCCTGACTCCACAAGCCTCAAGTGACATTTCAAGTGTTGAGACTTCATAAACAGTGAAAGTAAAACACTGTTCAGTTCATCAAATCCCGCTCCTTAACTCACATTGACATTCTACATCTAAAAGTGAGCTTTCATTACTCATATTTTTTATTCCAAGGGGAGCAGAGGAAGTGATGGGAAAGGATGGAGAAGAGAGAAAGAGAAGGAACGGGATGGAGAAAAGTCTCAAAGGACCAGAAGTCGTATTTAAATCAATAAATTATTAGTACGCTTTATTGATTTGATCATTATATTACTATAACAACCCCCCTCAATAATTAACTTTTATTGAAATTTCTGGACCCAAAAATGTGCCACATTAAATAAAATATCAATACTTCCAGTTTCTGTTAATGAAAAATGAGCAGCTTTGAAAATGAGCAGCTTTTTTGTAGGTTAATTAGAGCAGAACTACAAAAAAATAGCCTACATCTGGCCTTTAAATGTTGATTTATTTCAACGAGAGGTCTATGAATCAAAAAGGCTGACAACCACTGCTTTAAATCTATATATCAAGTTTTTCTGCCAACACTTTACAATACTTTAATTTATTATTACCAGTTAATGCATTCTGTATCATGAACTAACCATGAACAAGACCACTTACAGCATTTATTAATTTAGACAAATATTAATTTCTGCATATATGAATACATTTTTAACATTTCAAGCTGTATAAATTAACAGTAATGTATTATGAATGAACATTAACAATGAACGAAAGGATATTTATAACCTAGTCATTGTTAGTTCATATACTAATAAATTCCCTATTGTAAAGTTTTTTAATTGCTGACTAATCAGCAGGTCAAGGTAAATGATTCATGGTAAGTCAACTGATACACACTCAAAACGGACTAGCTGTCCTTGAATTAATCCATGTAAAACAAAAAAAACAAACAAATGTGACGTCTGTACTGTTTGAAAAGAACCACATGAGTAATCCATCATCAAGTCAACTCGCTCTGCAGTTACCACAGAAACAATATGGAGCTCTAAAATGTTAGAACTTTGCCAAATGAACATAACCTGCAATTACATGAAAGTGAATTTAAAGCTTTGCTGAATGTTGAAATGGCTTAGAAATCCAATAAGTTCATTGGGAATTAAAATGTGTGGATGACATCTGATTATACAACAACAGCTATGCAGCTATGCCTGGTTAACCTGTCTGCATGTGACCGCGGCCACCTTCACATTTAATCATTGCAGTATATTGTGGCCTGCTGATTATAAATGTCAGTGTTGATACTGGACCTCCGATTTATGATGAAATTATACTAATGTGCGATCTGAGCATATGGCACAGGACACTGGTCTGTCAATGACTCCTTGTCAAATGATGCATTCCTCAGTTGAATTCAGTTCACCTTCATGAGTTTTTTTTTTCAAAAAGCATTTAATTCAGAATGTTTTTTAACTTTAGGTTATAAGCATTTCACATTTAAAATTTTGGGGGGTTTGTGTTTGTTATTGCACTTTCTGCAACTTTTCCCAATTTGTAAAAAAACAAAAAAACAATAGAAAAATATTAAATAACTCCCACACCCATAAAGTATATCATACGCTGATTGGCCAATGTGTTCAAACGCTCAACTGTGATTGGCTACAATCATCATCGCTTCACGCTCTTCACCAATTTTAAATTCCAGTTAGTGAATTTAGGCATCACAATAATATAATGTGCAGTATGAAAATATTATTTTGAGATTTTCTAAAGATTATAATTAACAGCGTCAAAATGTTTAGTGTTCCTAAAGATATTGATAAACTAATAAAAAATAAAAATAAAAAAAACAGTAAAATGAGCTGATAATCAATATGGTACCACGATATCCAACCTAGGCTCATTGTAAAACTGAAAAAAACGTATCTATACATACGAATCGCTGCAGTTTCCAGTTGAAATGAACACTAGAGGCTGTAAAACTCCCACAACTTTTATTCCTTTTCACACAAAAGGTACATTTTTGATTAATAAAGGCTAATATCCACACAATTAGTTGCAGAATGTTATGTTTTGACAATTTTAACATCCTGCATGGTGTGAAAACTGATACTTTTGAATGCTGTTGCCGCATATACAGCTTCATATATATGAGTTTTCTAGTTCAGTAGGTTTACTCAGTAGCTCAAGTGATACGCTGCTGCACTTATAAGCTCGTATTAAAACGGTTCGACAAAACAGAGCAAATCAGCATGAGAAAGTCAAAATAGCATAGCTGCATCAGTGAATGCGTTTTTATTTACCTTTGCATTTATTAACATGATTAGGTTTGGGTTTGGTGTATTGGATATTTCCAGCATGACAGAGCATTAATCTTTAGCGACACTCACTGGATATTTGAATTCTGGATATTTGAATTCAACATACCTTGAGCAGCATTAAAAAAACACTGCAATACGTACCAAATATGTAACGTGTGTTTTAGCGCCACTCTCTTGACATTTCACTTTAAAACTGCGGCGAAACGTGCAGTAAGGTACATAGTTACAGGGTTGTAGAAATGTATGTAGAGGCACGTGTTTCCAGTGAACCTAGGTTGAAGATACCCTGCATCCCTAGTCAACCTAATTTCTGATGGAAAAAGAATAAAGAGTAATATGAACAGCATGAAACATTGGATAAGATAACCCAGAATTTGTGTTAATTCGAATTGTAACACTTAAGAGTGTTTAAACCATGAGACTGAGGTTTATAGCCTGTTTAAGCCAGAGAGAGTGCTCATTACTGCATACATTTGCTCAGGGCAGTGCCAGGGAGTACAGAGCATTGGGAACGTGTGCCGAGATCCCGCCGGGGGAAAATGCTAGTAAAGAATGAACCATACCGTCTTGTGAGAGTAGAATAGTGAAGCTGATAAATCTGCGTGAAGTGTAGACAAGCCAAAATCGACGACAGATGGAGACTCCCATACAAGTGTGAAGTCACATCTCTCTTATATTATCTTGCCTAACTTACAAACCTCACCGCTTTCCCTCTTCATCTGCATCTCTGCACCACTGAGCTCTTCGGAGGAGAAGCGGTGAGGCACAGACATTCAGTTTCCACGAGCTATTCAACAGATGTTCCCACAGTCTGCATCTCAAAGACACTGCGATTAACGAGAGGCATTGGACAAGCCACACACGGCATTAGCCTACTCGTTTAATTAGAAAGAGCTCTCGCTGAGCTCTAAGCAAGACACGGACATATTGAGAATTACGAAAAAATAGAAGTAGAAAAGCAAGAGCATGAAGGAAAGGAAGGAAAGTGAAGATGTGGAAAAAAAACAGAAAACAAATCAACTGTTTACACACCAGCAGGCAGGAACAAGACAGCTGCAGTATGGTTTGTTAAGAGAGTTTCAGAAAATCCACCGTGAGACCACAGAAGCTAGAGCCACTGAGGCAAGAGGCAAAGAGACAAGCTCCACTGAAGGGTCAGTTCTAGCTTATCAACTTCTGCGCTCCTCAAGCTAGAAGCCGTCAGATTTTTGCACAATTTTTTTAAGCATTCACTTCATTTATTCAGACACTTAGAGAATAATTGGGAACATAAAAACAAGAAAGTGAGTGTTATTTTTGTACACTGTAATAATGGATGACAGGTGCGATTTTTAAAAGCATTCTTCTTGAAAAACATTCCATGTCCTCGACTTTATTTTTGTGGTGAAAAGCTGTGTAATCAGTTACACAACTGTACATTGTGCCTTAAATATCCATCTTGTCTGAACGTCGTCTAGCCTCAAAGACAGTTGTTAAGAATGTATTTGTCTTTGCGGAAGCTTTGCATTCAAAGAGCTAATAAAACACTTCAACTCTAATATTTATTTAAGTGGCAAGCAGCCAAATAATAAGTGCAATAATGTACATCCAGCCGGTTGTTATTGCAGAATACTTTTTTGCAATGAAACCATCATATTTAATATTTAGTATCACCATTAAAAACAATCATAATATAAAAATACAATTTGTTGTTACTACTGTAAATATATATTCAATTATTATTGGATTTCCTTCAATACTTTCAGAATCTATACTTATTAAAAATATTTTGTTTCTGTATTTTAAAATATATTTTTTATATTAACATATTTTAATGACAGTATACTTATTGAACAAAATTACTTATTTTTTTTGTTTCAAAATAAGCAGAAAATGGTACAAGCTATGCTAAAGTCATTTGTTTTAAATATTATTTTAGCTGAAGTATTCGTATCAATACCGTGACAATAAAAACAACTTGAATGATTTATTTTCACACAAAATCTGTTGCTTCTGCAATTATACATTTTAATTTCAGTGAATGGCACATTTTTTTCTTAGGGGGGGCCTTTAGCCCCATTGTACCCTAATATTAATTAACCTTTATTTTACAAAAATAAAATTAAATCTTCATTAACTAAAAGACAAATTTTATGCCTTAAAAAATAAAAACAGACAACACAGAATTTCTGAGGGAAAAAAATGAAACCTAGGGGAAACACTGTTACCCATTTCTTTACTATCAGCTTTTACTAAATTTCTGTTGTTTTTGTTTTGTTTTTTATTAAAAATTTAGGTGGATTCATGCTAAATATTTCTAAAAAATGGAGCAAGATTTCCCAGCAATCCTCTTCCTCTGCTGTTTTTTTCAGACAGTTCTGAAAAAGGCATTCAACGTTGTTTTGGCAAATAAGGTGTTGCAATATATGACAGGAAATCAGTAAGCAATCTCTCCTCCATGACATCATTAATGAGCATAAAACAAAGCACACAAATATTGGCTAACAGTCTATTTTAATTACATATTCCACCTTGGATTGAGCACGTCAAATTGCATTCTGGGACAGCTTTCTCCGCCAATTACAGTTTCAATGCTGAGAACTTGGTTACCTTAGAAGTGAGCTTCCTTACTGAATGGAAAATATGTCTGCGTTTCCCAGAAGGTTTATTGATTTATATACACGTCTATTTATACAAAGCCTTTCAGTGCGTGTGATCGCTACAGAAGACATGCTTCAAGGATGATGGAAAGTGCTTTGCGATGAAAAACGCTTCATGACAGACATCGATCTCTCTGCTAGATTAGAGTGGTTGAACCGGGTTGGCCTTTATTATGAACTTCCTGACTTGGAGCTAAAGGCAGGGCTGGAGGCATCCCGAGTCGCCTCGGTTTGAATGCCCATCCGATGATATCCCAAACATTTTCTCATGGAAGGAAGCAGATGAAGTGTGTAATTTATGTGCCACCCACAGAAACAAGCGGAAATGCAATCTGTTTGTTTGAGTGGACCAACTGTGCTGGACGTAATAACATTAGCAGACCACATTAACCGTTACCGCTAAAGATTACTATAAAAAGTCGATTATAAAAATGTAGTTTTCACACAGCAGCTTCTGATAAATCAATTCAAATGTACTTTCTCTTATACATGATGTTTTTTTTCCCCCATCAGTCACTGTCAGTGAGTTCATGATGGAAAACAGCAAAGGAAGACTGGCAAATTTGGACAGTCCATGTCATGTCAGAGCTGAATGCCAGGAAGTCCCAGAAGAGCTCCATGTATGAATGCAGACGGAGCTCGGGGGCTAGTGCGAGTGGTTTCCTGTGTCTGAGTCAAGCTGCTTCTGAAGTGAGAGGGATATTCAGTCTTAAAGCAACTCTCTCTCACTCTCTGGGAGGCTCAGTGGGCTTCTGTGCTAAAGCATGTAAATACAAATCCCATGCCAGGAGCTGCAGTCCTGACTACACTGAGCCTCTTTCATCAGTGCTACAATACCGCCAGCCGAACCCACGAGTCAGGGGGGAAATTTACCATCGCTTCATATAGGAACCACCTCTGAAAATACCGGAGAGACTACAGAGAATATTGGACATGGACACTTCTAATCCAGAATGGGGCTCTTTCATTTATTGCTTTTAGATGGTTTCGTTTATTTCCATACCTGCAGGTCGAAGTCAGCGTATAACCCTCTTCATTATTCAGTCACGAATTCAATGGGATTTCAAATGCTCACTGCATAGAGAAAATGGAAAGAAAACACACTTAAGTCATATATTTTATTGATGCAGACTCCATAACAAGGGATTGTGAGAAATCCAGCTTTAAGAGAGAGGAAGGTTTCATCCTCTTCTATGCACAAAACTCTGTGATCCTGCGAAGTTTGTGAACTCAAAGTTTTATTGAAACCTTTATCTGACAACACGGAAGAAACCAAAAAAACTTGCTCAAGAGCGTTTCACTCGGCACCGGAAAGAAACCAACAAAACACGTAAACAAGAACACTATTCTGCTATTGAGAATAGCAGCCGGTGCGGCTAACCTCAAATGGTGAGATGTAATGGACAGGCTGATGGTCTGCTGCGCAGACTATTAATGAAGACTGTACAAACAGAGCTGCTATAGGCTGAGGAAGTCTTCCTACAAAAGATAGAATAGAGGACATTCATTCCAAAAGGCCAGAAGCAAATTAAGTAAATGTGAGTGCGTATATGTCTGTGCAAATCTCACCATCACAATGCCAAGGTATAAAGGAGGGTTGCCAGGTGGCTGTTTATTGGCTCAACTCAAAAGAAGCCAGTGTTCAAGTCTCTAGGTCTGGTTTGGATCCGTCCATTAATGTAAGTAAAGAACTTCTGGAGGCTTTTATGAAGCACAGATCGATCAGCTGATAACTGGCGAATTACTGATAATTGGACAACATTAAAATTCTATACTATTTTGGCTAAATAAAACACTAAAAACTAAAACCAGTGTACAACATGAAAATGCATGTTCATTTAGAAATTAGATTACATACTGAATAACAGTTTATTTAGTTAGGGTTAGTCTGAATAAACGGATTTTGAAACACCAAGCATCGTACAAGCTCATGCACTTTGTCGCTATATTACACATGACATGAAAACAATGCATTCTAAAATCAGTAAAACGGAGTCATAAGTCTCATTAGTACAGTAAATCGCCATAAAATTACAAGAACGACTTGTTTCTAAAATGCACCGTTCCAACGATATTCCGTCTTTTTTATTTTTCAGAAAACACCATTCACACATCAGCTTCAAATGACCGGTAAGGTCCAGAAAACATCTGCACCTCCTGGAGTGTGGGGCTTGTAAACATGAAACGGTAAACGTGCTCAGTGTTTTTGGCGATGCTTTCATGTTTGACTCAAACGTTACCATTCAGGCAATGCTTCTGGCTCAGAGACATCGCATTACATGACTTCAAACCAAACTACACAGGGCAGAGTAAATTCAGCATCTGCATTAGAATGTTATGATTGGTCCAGAGCCATTGAATTTTGAGTTTCAGTGACTCCTGATTGGCCTGGAATAGACGTCTGAACTCCTACAAGGCTACGTGCTCACACCGGTTATCTTTATTGTGTTTTCACACACAGCATCATTCCTGGCAATTTACTGGTAATGTTACAACACCGGTAAATTGCTGGAATGAATTTTTCATCATTTTTGAAAAGACCCTGTTCACACATGATCTCTTTATGGCATTTTCCTGGTAATTTTTCAGTAGTATGTTTGTGTGAAACGGGCCACTGTCTAAAGTAGAGAGAGCAATCTGACAATCTGATCAATCTTAAAAGGTATCTAATAATGTACTTGTCAAGCAAATCGTAAAGAATGTGATCTTTTATGTGCTCAACGTTAAAACTACAGCATTGTCTGTCTACTAGATTGCTGTACTGACTGGCCAAAATTATGACGTGTCTCTTTCATGTGTCTTTCATGCATGGTGACTGTGCAATAAATCAGAATTTACTTTCAAATTTGGTTTTGGCTTCCAACGATTATGAAAATGCTATCATCAAAATAAAAAGATCACTGTACCACATGCTGTTCCTTTCCTTTAAAGCGATGTGCTTTCACACCTCCTTAAATGCCTAAACGTAATGTCCAAATCAGACAAATCATGTAGCATTACATGGATTTAAATTATGTGTTGGAAGATTGCTTAACCTAGTCTGAAGCTGAAATTTGTTAATCAAACACTACAGAATTTTACTTTCATTGCCCAAAATCTGCAGACTGCATCAAACCTTTGACAGCTAGCACAGACTGCAAACCATGGACTGGGCAAATGTTGTGAAGTGTATTCCAGCCATTAAAAACACCATCTAAAATGTAAAAAAGGAGAAATGAACATCAACAATTAAATATCCGAAATTGCTCAATAGCGAACGTCTAATATTTGGCCGATATGGTACCAATGCATACCTGCAATACCTGGAAATACAAGTACAAACATGCTATTTCTTGACAAGCAGAATAATAGGAGAAGTTACACGCTGTAAAAACCATCAGTAAATCAGAATCAATGGCACCTCCAGCTGTGAGCGCTTGGTTTGTAGGAGGTCGAATTATAGCTGAGGTGGCTCTTTCAGTTCCTCTGAGTGATTTCATGTATACTGCTACGGGATGGGGGTGTGTCCACACAAGAATAATATCCAATCAGCACAACTGCCAGCAACCACTCAAGCCTGAATCAACCTTGAAAACGCTCCTAATAATCTCAAGCCAACAGGCAAATCAAATATAAGGAGTCATTTACTCACCCTTGTGTAGTTCTGAATCTGCAATTATTGATTTTTTATTCTTTCATCAAATGTATTGGAGACATTCTGAATAATGTTCTAGCTGACGTCCATTCAATAAAAGTGAACAGCACTTTTTATACTGTCAAGCTCTAAAAGGACCATATTTCTGCCATGTTTGATTATGCAGATTTGTTTCTTTTGATCCTGGCAGCAAAACAATCTCAATAGATAAAAAACATGGCGTGAACAATATCAAAACATATAATTTTGCTGTCCACAAAAAAGGAGGACGGTGATGCTGATTTGAGCACATGATAAAAATGTTCATATTTAAGTGAACCCCTTCCTCTAAAGAGCAGTGTTTAGACACAAGTCTGAACTCTATCCACTTCCACAACTCCAAAATTAGATTGTATTTAGTGTAGGTGTCAGCTTCACATGTTCCTTCATAAGGAGACAGAATGGAAGACTGTCATGCTAATGGAAATGCCGATACTCAACTGTGTCAACTGGATAACTTAAGACATCTGCTGTACCTGTAACATAAGCTCCAGGGCAACACTGACAGAAATAGGCCATTCTATCCATGTGAACTAAATACGATCTCGTATAAAAGTATCCGAACCGTTATGACCTTTCAGTGAATGACAGGGCTTACAAAACTCAACTCCTAAAAGCGTAATTTGTAATTTTCAGAGATATTAATTATATCTCCAAGAAAATGTCCATTGGGGACAAAAATAGTAGAAGTGCTGACGTCAGGAGGAAAAAAAAAATCGAGCGAGATATTGAGGAAGGGACAGGAAGAGAAAGGCAGGGATATGAGTCAATGAACATCCTGCTGTGAGCTGGCAGCTTATAGAGGTGACGTTCTGCAATGGCACAAAAGCAGCCGGCACACGTCACGCTTTGGGTTCTTTACATGCTACGGATGAAATTTATGGATGAAAATTAGCATTCACTCACTTCCTTTTATACACTCTGTTGTATCAGTGGAAGCAGGGTTGTCAAGCTTAAATAAATCAATTTAAACTTACATTTAGTCATTTAGCAGATGTTTTTGTTTAAAATAACTTGTAAATAAAGACAATAGGAGCAATCAAAACCAATAAAAGATATACAATATATAGTGCTGTGATAAGTCCCACTCAGTCAGTTTCTCAGATAATAATCTCAAAAAGCTTTGTTACTTTTTAGAAGAAACAAAACTGACAGAATTTGGAAGCTGAGACTGAGAATCACAACATTTACA
Source organism: Enteromius mattozi (assembly GCA_032359235.1). NCBI lineage: Eukaryota > Metazoa > Chordata > Actinopteri > Cypriniformes > Cyprinidae > Enteromius > Enteromius mattozi. The sequence goes on from JAUMHE010000062.1 coordinate 4,570,755, forward strand.
CAATAAATACATTTTTTAAGCTCTTCAATGTGGCTGATTGCTGTAGCGAGGAGCTCACATGAACTGATCTTCTTTCGATCATCTTTCCCACTTTACTACTAGTTATAACACCAAATAAACCTGATAAAACATCAGAAGGTATTTTAAAAACAACAGTAATCTACAACTTTATGAAATGTAACGTGTCTCATGTAATCAGCGTTTCAACCACAGATATAACAGTTTGTAAACAATGTCGTATAAAGTTATTTACTTCAGTAAAATCAATTTAAATAGCGAAGAGCACAATAATACTAATATTACATATTATATATTATATATATTATATATAGACATAAATAATAAAATAAATAAATTTTATAAATAAATAAATATATATCCTATAGTCATAAACCTAAATGTGTTTTTCAACAAACAATTGAATAAACATAAAAACCGTTAAAAATCTGTATACAACTCATTTTTTAGCATACTGATTATTATAATTAAGCAACAGAAATTGGAACTTGCTCATTTTAATCTTTAATGTTATTGCAATGTACCATTACCTTACCACAGAGTTCCCTATATAGTTTACAGCATTATTTATCCAAACAAATCAAGAGTTTGTGAATCAGAACCGAGTCGATTAGTGAAATTGTGACTGCCCAGCTCTAGTGAACGATGACAAGATTTTACTGGTGTACTGTGCCCTTAACAATGCATAATCATCAAGCTGGATGACATGCAACGCAGTACACAAGCACACAGAACTGCTGAAATATGGGGCGTTATGAAATGTCCTTGATAACCAGCAGTGCCCCTGAGATGAAGTGACAGGATGGTCCAAAGAAAATGCAGGAAAGGACAATTATAATAAGTAGATCATCTCGGACCTGATGCTGTCTAGAAACCTGAGGTCTACGGGACTCTTCATGGCCCTAGCGGTGAAGCAGAGGGCTACAGCCACCTGCCACTGTGAGATGTGGAGCGCTAAGCTCTTTCTAGCAGCTGGTGTGTGTGGAGCCAGGCCTAATGTGCGCTGAGGATTACCACTCCTGCTTTCTCTTAACACCACGGGCAAAAACAAGTGCAGGTAAAAGAGGAAACAAGCATGGAAGAATAGGAACATGCTGGGGATTTGAGCTCCCTGGAAAGCCAGTTGTGCTCATAAAGTACAGTCAGACTTTCACGTGGCTTCTAAGAGCTGCAGAAATGAAAGATGGTGTAGTTGGATGCCACAGTAATATGATTTCTTCCTGATATGAAAATGCAATTCTGTTCAGGACCGGTAATGTTCCTAATCACTTAATAATCACTAAAATAATGTTCTGATAACTTTAAAACCGTTTTAAATATTATAATGTGTATTAAAATTCTATCAAATAATTGCATTTTAATCATAATATATCAATTAAATTATGCAATTAATGTTTCATAAATTCAGATTTTACACTACTAGAAATGCACGCTCACTTTGGCATCATAAACAGTATTTAATATTAGTGCTGTCAAACGATTAATCGCGATTAGTCGCAAGCAAAATAAAAGTTTTGTGTACATAATATATAAGTATATTTATTATGTATATGTAAATACACACTCGCATATATTTCAGAATAAAATGGTATGTTTATATATTAAACATATCTATTTAAAATATAAATTGTATGAATTAGTACACACATATCATGCAAACAGAAACTTTTATTTTGGATCCGATTAATTATAATGTGTATAATATCATCAAAAATATTTATATTATACCAAATAAATATTTTGTTATACATATTATATTTATAAATCACATATATATACATATATAATTAATACTTTAGATATTATTAATGTAATTAATATCAAATCAATTTCTGTAATCGTTTCTTTTCATTACCTGATGAAAATATATGTTGGCTTTGGCATCATAAACAGCCAAACTGAAGCAATAAATCCTGTTTTAAGGTTTAACAGGCACTGAAAAAGCAAAGTTAAAGCAGAGGAATTTAATTTCAGGGTGAATTTCGGAAATGAACAAATGTACACGTTCTCCACACTTCTCTGAAGTACTGACCTTTACAAGACATTTCAGCTGCTTATTTGGTCATTATAGGCAAATGGGTGATTTCATTACCTTTAAGCGAGATTCTCCAAGCACTGCTGGAAAATTGATGAAGGTGAAGAACAGAAAGTGCTATGAAACAGACAGATGGAGGAAAGAATCGGTAACCTGTGTCTGTAGCGCTGAGAAAAGGTGCAGGCTATGTTGCAGGTCATGGATAATTGGATTCAAGCAACAAACATAAAAACAGACTTGACAGGCTGACAATGGGAGCAAGCAAGCGGAGGGTAAATTTGCACAAGAACTGAACGGTGGTTACTGAGGAGCGTTTCACCAGCATGGGAGCTCGGCCAAGCAAAGGAATGTTTCCACACAATCCTCACGACTCCTGCTCCCTCCCGCTCAAAAAAAGATTTGAGCGAATTCCAGAGGAGCTTCCAAAACACTGCAACATGTAGGTCACACCGAAAAGTCCTCGCAGTCTACTCACTGCTAGCAAAATATAAGCTTTCAAATATTTCGAAGAAAATCTTGCTTTCAAGGGCGCTGCAGCTTCATACCTTGTCCTAACCGATAGTACAAAGAATACAATGGTACTACAAAGATTTTTGTTTGTGAAAAACAAAACCTAAGAATTAGTGCAGTCTAAAAACGTAAGGAAAATCACAGGTGCACCTTTCCAGCACCATCACATACAGTCAAAACAACTGCTGAGCTGATCTTAATAAAACCATTCAAATGACTGCTTTAAAAAACACCGTCTGACAGCTTTTCTGAGTGAAAGGCTATGCAGTGTGTGGGCAAATGCTGATGAATAGAGTGTATCTGAAATTCTAAACCAATTTCGACTGCCAAGGTCATCTTCAACAGCCCTTCTTTGTGCTGTGTTTAAAGCAAAAAAACAGATGATTCCTGGACTGAAAGTATGTGTGTTGAATCTGGAAAAGGACTGCATGATTGGACGAAAAAGCATTATTGTTGTGACAAGTATTAGTTTACAATGGTAGTGTGTGTATATATATATATATATAGTATACACTGAAGAATATATGACAATTTTCTTTCATGCAGAGTTTATAAAAGACAAAATTTCCATTTTACTCAAGTACAATCATTTTATATCTTACTGCTCCTTAAATATGAGGGCAAAATAAATAAATAAAAATACATAAATGTAAAAAATAATAATTTCATTTAATTTAATTTTAGGAACCAAGTTTAACTGAATAGTTGAAAAATATTATTAATTATATACTAATATAATATTATATTATATATAATATTATTATACTATACTAATTATATAACAATATAGCAGTTATCAAATAAATTGGTGTTTTTTAGAAAAACTAAAAATTACAAATGCTACTATTTATACCAAAATGTAAATGTTAACTCATCACATTTTTATCTCTAATTTATTTTCTGAATTTAAAGCTTCTCTTTTGCTGATAAGTGCTTCTCATTTAAACATTGCATTCCCAAGTGCACACTGAAGTGACCCAAACTCTGAGCAGAAATGATGAAGTTGATGTTGAATATCACTGACTGTGAAGCAAAGCATTAATGAACATTTAAATTAAATCACAGTCATTGTCATATTGAGATTTTGCCTGTTTGTTTGAATTAATTATGCAGCCCTATCTGTAAATTGTCTTCGGCATATAACAAAAGAAAAATAATTAATGTACTACCAATCTCATTTTACAATCTCAAATTTGAATTTGATGCATTTTTAGTAAAGATGTATAACCAATTATAATGGCCACCAAATCTACATTTATTTTTCCTCAAACAGTAACAAAACCGTACTCAAACAGCAGAAAGCCTCAGATCATTACACCTTACTTAATGGAAGAAGGCTTAACAGCATCAATCGTCCAACAATTATCCGACTCTCAATCACCTTTTCCCAATTAAACACTCCAGGCTGCACACAAGCCCTATCTCTTCAGCTAAGCCGAGCTACATGCAGCACTTGACAGAGTAATCTTTCAACAAATCCTTCCCCAAACATTTTCACACTGGCTGTTTCCTAATTGATAAACCTCCACGGGGGGCTGCGCTATCACACGACACCACCTAGCACAAATCCAGCAGTCACCGGCAGCCTTAAACAGTCAACACACAGCAGCGAGTGTGTGAGGTGCTAACAGAGCACAGGCGTTCAGAGCTGCTTGAGAGAGAACGCAGAATGCTGCAGAGGATGTCTTTATGTGGACCAGTAACACATGTGGGGGGAGAGGTCACTGACCTTTCACCTCTGCATTTACAGCGTTATCAGCACAGTTGAGTTTATGGAATAGCCCATCATAGTCCAGTCAGACATCGATAAGCACCTGCTATTCAACATTAGCGCGTTACCAAACCCAAAATCTAAATTTTACTCAGAATTGTAAAAAAAGAAAAAAAAATGAAATAAATTTTCAGTTCTGGCTAGGGCTGCACGATTAATCGTATTTTTATCATGATAACGATATTTATGACCCACGATCAGTTAATAAATATCGTGGCGATTTTACAGTATAAAAGACCAAACTGTTTTTTATGGGCGGAGCTTACGGATTGGACTGCGTCACTATGACGTTACTGCGTCTAGATTGCA
>JAUMHE010000062.1:4579607-4592120 GCA_032359235.1 Enteromius mattozi
TATTTGAAATTTTAAAAGGGAGGGGGGCGCTGAGAGGGGGTCTCGCCCAGGGAGTAATTCAACGTAGAACCGCCACTGGTGGAAAATAATGTGTTTTTTGCAGCTTAAACCACATAAACATATTGCATTACACCAAATACACAAAATAATGTTCTTTTTAGCAACATCATATGACCCCTTTAACAAACCAGGTTTGCTGGACTCATCTCAAGCTTTTTTACAATTCACAGACATTTCTTGGCTAAATATAGTGTATGTGCATTTTATTTGTAAACACATTTTCAAGCACTTCCAGTGGTGTCACAATATTTTATAAAAGCTGTAATGGCAGCTCCCCAGGTTAGAAGTTTTGAGATAGCATATGCAAAATGAAACTTTGCAGAACTGTAGATAATTTTTTTCTGTTGCGTAATGTAGAAACTCCATATGCTGTACAAGAATGAATAATGTAGTTCATCACCTCTCAGCACTGCGGTGGTAAAGCTCAGATGTCAAATAGATGTAGGCAATCTTACTGTATATGAGGTACTTAGTCAACATGTTACGTGGCTTCCAGACACACTGCATTCATTAATATTTGATAATGACTTAAGACAGCCTTTACAGCCTTTCTTATTCACTCTTCAGTATCGTTTAGCCTAAGAAGAGAAGAGGACACCGGTCGATACACTTAAATGTTCACATGTTGATGAAGGATTGGTCAGTGTGTCTCCTCACTAAATTGCTTCTGAAAGAATGCCATTGATCTTTTAAAGAGCACTTTTGATGATTATATTAAAGCTGATGTGTAGGCTTTAGGCACACACCAATATCTTGGGAAAATGAGTTTTAAGAGTACTCAAGTAAAATTGAAAATCCCAAAAATCTATAAAGCTGCATCTTTATACAGTTTTTATGTAATGCTCAACGGAACCTCTATAGTTGATGAAATTACATGAATCTCTTATGAACTGCCTAAGTTCAGACAGTCTGAGACAGTGGTGCTAGAACTGTAGCACTGCGTTATGTCAACATTATTTTGCTCTCGAATAAGGTTTGTTAGTTCAACTGTCAGGGTTCATGCACTGCATCATGCAACTGTTTGTCCTCAGAGTCTCTAAGAGCTGGTTGGGGTGGAAAGGTCAAGTACATAGTAATCATAAAACACTGATGTTTCCAAGGAAAGAGTGCTCAAGTTACAGAGTAGGCTGCTTTGCATGTCACTCAACTCTATCCAAATGCACATTTTAAAACAAACCAATATTGAGAAAATGAAGATTATATATTATTTAATTTTTTTGTTTTACAAGTTCTTTTAAAAATGCAAAGAGAAAAATCTATTTAAAATAGCATTCTAAAATAGAATTTGCACAAATAGCTCATATTAGTTCATATTATCTGTATTTGTGTGTCTCTCCAGCTAAATTGATGTAGAGTGTGATGTAATAAAGCCCAAAGTACAGTTCAGAATATATGTGCAAGCTAGGATATGTGTCGTCTGTATACTTGATTTTCAAAGTATAATTGGATTTTGTGTGAACACTACCCCAGCTAACAAACTTATGTTCTGAGAACGCTTTCCTGGTTTGGTTGTGGGAACGTTATTTGTAATGTTCCAAAAACTTTGAAAATTCCAGTTTACTTAATGTTCCTAGAACGTAATTTTACGGTTAGCTTAACATCCCTTCAATGTTCTTGCAACCTAAATTTCATTAAAAATATGTTTTATGAATGTTTTCTATCAACATTATTAGAACATTCATCAAGTACAAATAACATCCTAAAAACATTCCAAAAGCGTTGTTCTAAGAACAACGTAACGTTACAAATAAACATTTACACAGCTTTTAAAGAACGTTAATGAATGTTCTCTGGGAACGTTTCCTGTTAGCTGGGACTGTATGCGTATCGAGCACATGGAAATTTTTCTTTGGCAGCGTAATATATATGTTTTTTACACATGCAGCCAGATTTTTCTTATCTTGAAAACTTTTAAGTTCAGCTCACATAGGCGCTTTGAATTTTTAGTACAAGATATTATAGTGCATAACAGTTGTTGTGGCCCTTTGTATGTGCCATTGTTTTGCTCTTCTCTGTTTTCTCGCTATTACATATTCTTAGGCTCTTCCTCCCCTTCAGATAGCCATTGGTCCAGGAAAGTGTCAATCTTTATAGACTCGTGTGACGTCGTCGCCCGTTCTTTTGTTCTTTTGCAGTAGCTATTTCGTGGGAGTTTGTTTTGCCACCATCATCTCACCCAAACTGACACACTCTGAATGTTATGTATCATACCCTTTAATTTATCGCCAAAAATTCGTAACACAGTCTTACAATAGCTCACAGCATTCCTGTGTAAATTACAGAGACTGCAGATGTTAGCAGGCCAGCTAGCTACATTTCTCACTCAGATATTGATATTGACCTACGTTTTAACACTACACTAAGAGAGTGGATGACTGAAACCACATATGGAGGTAGTTAAAAATGTAAATGACCACATGACATGTGTAGTGTAATCACTTATCCATCCTGAATGCATTCCAGTGGAGCACCTACTATGTATCGCTCACTCATCTAAAACTTGACCATTCTGTGATGCACTGTTGGAAAGCTCACTGAAACAAGAATATCAAAATTTGCTGCATTGTACCAAAACATACAAATTATGCAAAATTGTAGCTGCCTTCCACCATTCTTCTCATTCGCATTCAAAAGTATTCACACCCTGCACATGGTGCTCCTGCGAAAGTGATGTACAGAGTGGAAAAAAAGAACATCTAAATGAAATCCGAATGCAAGTAGTCACAGGAGATACATTTGTAACGCATGGTGGAAACTCTAATGCTTTTAAGATAACCACTTATGATCCGATCAACTAAAAATGCATCTTAATACCAAGGGTAAACAGGTTCTTGCTCTTCATTTGCTAATGGTTAAATAAAAAGAACCACTTTTAGGAGAGCAACACATGCATCTACAATGCTTTGCGTGTTTGGAGGCCATCTGAATTCAGGACAAGCAGCATGAAAGTGCTGGGCACACACATAACAGGCCACAAAAAAAGGGTGTGTGTATTCTTGTCATCTATGGACTTCAAGGTTTCAAATGCCCACTGGTCTTCTTTTCTTCTCTAGCCTCAGCTGCTCCGGGGTCAAGGCTGACGCTAGTGTGGAATGCGTGTTGTTCTTTGTGCAGGCCGTTCATCTCCACTCTCATCCCAGCATAAACAGGCATGCATTTAGTGCCAGGTGGCTAGAGAAGCACCTCAGTACCATTTCTGAGAGTCATTCAATACTAAAGCCATCAAGGTCTTAGCCTTCTGATGGATCACTCTCAACCGTGCATTGTGTACAGATTACTAGCAGTTAGAGAAGAAAGCATCCCACAGCTGCACTGTACATCTAAATGTGCAACCTCTCAACCCCTCAACCGCCAGCTATTTCAGAGTCACCACCCATCCTGGTCAAAATTAGCCCAAGGCACCCTCTTTCCAGACCACACAATCTCCCAACTTGCCTCTCCATTTAATGTACTTTAACAATGAGCTCCAAGATTAGCTTACAACAATGGGGCCATGTCCCTTGGGACATGATCCTATCACGATGCAGAAATGAGAAGTCGTCGTCTGACCATGGCACAATAACTGCACCAATCCCTATGGAGAAATGAGTGACAGGAGTGGAGCATCCCAGCTATGGAACGTTAATTCTCACCGCAAACGTGTTGCACAGTGGAGGAAGGGTGCTAATGATCTGTGCAGGATCTTCTTACAAAACAAATATCTTTAAAGTGCGAAGGAAAACCTTTGTTACTTCAGTACAGGGGCATCCAGTCCTGCTCTTGGAGGGCTACTTTACTACTTTTCCATACCTGCCTGGATGTTTCTAGTCATCCTGATAGCCCTGATGAGACTGGTTCAGGTGTGTTTGAATAGAGCTCGAGCCCAAGTCTGCTGGATGGTAGACCTCCACCTCTGTTTTTAGTAACTTCCGAGATCCAGGACACTTTATGTCAGAGGTCTTCAACCCTGCTTCTGGAAGCTCTCTGTCCTGCTGAGTTTAGCTCCAGCACTAATTAAACACACCTGTACCAGTACGTACTGAAAAAGGTCTTCTACAACTCTTTCTTTCTTTATCTTATGCTGGTATGACATACCTCGATCAATAGCACACCGTGTTTGTTCACTTAAGCCAGAGGAGATTTGGTCCCCCAACTGAGCCTGGTTTATCCCAAGGTTTTTATTGCTCCATTTCTGTCACCAAATGGAGTTTAGTTTCCTTATCACTAATGCCGTCTGGCTTGCTTAGTTGGGGTTTGAAACTTACTTTCAGAAACTTATTGACATGACGTACTGATTTTCACCATCAGATGAGAACAAACCATGAACTGAATGATACTGGACTAATGACCAATAAACTAATTTGAATGGAATAACTACATTGTCGCCTTTTTAAGAAATGTTCACAGCTGACTTGACATTGTTTCAAAGTGATAAACATTGTCTTTTTTCTGAACTGACTTAACTAAATAATGACACTCTCATCTCTTAGAGCTGCTTTACAGCAGAATATGAATTGTGTCCATAGATGAGTTTCCATAATTGATTGGTATTTCCTTATTTATCTCAGTGAAGCTGCTTTGATGAAATCTGTATTGTATGAAGCGCTATGTAAGCGCGTGGCTTCAGAATTGCTTGAAAATAATAGGCAGGTGTGTTGAAAACCTGTGAAGATTGGAAATAACTTTAAACGACAGTGCTTTGTTTTAAAATATGTGCACTTAAAATGTTAGCTTTCCTGTAGCTCAAATTGTATAGCATGGCGCTAACAACGATAAGATCATGGGTTCATTCCCCAGGGAAAGCAAGAGCTGATCAAATGTAAAAAAAAAAAAACCTAAACAAAACAAATAAAAAAAACTGTTACATGAATCCACTGTGGGTTGCTTTGTATAAAAGCATCTGCTAAATGCATAAATGTAATGTAAATATTAATTGTAAATGCACTTACAGTGTACTTCACCAGGAAAACACATAAATAAAGTAAGTAAAAACATGGATTTAATGGAGTTTAGGGTTAGTACCTAGTTTTTACACAGTTACTGTACACTGTAAAAAACTGTCAAAGAAATGTTACGGTAAAAAGCTGTTCAATGGTTAAAGGTAAATTTCTGTAAAACTGACATTCTCAGAATTCCCCGCATTGCATTTTTATCATTTTTTTTATTTGATGTTTTTTCTTTAAAAAATTATGTTTCTTAGTTTTTTCTTATCAGTTATATTTATTAGGGTTGTATGTTACATGTATTGTTGTTAAATGAATGATAATTGCATATTTCAGTTTAATGAGTCACCATGATGGTGTTTAGTGTTTGTGTTTGCCACTGAGCTTTGGCTTTGGTTCATCATGTGACTTTCTCATCACCACACTCATCAGTGTATTTCAAAGCTACAAAACAGATCTCAGGACTTTAATAGGTTGGTATATTAACATTATATCAGTTAATGAATTTACAGTATTTAACTGTAAATTTACCTTACAAACCTAAAATGTTGTTACCGTATTTTTTACAGTCGAATTCCGGCAACCACAGCTATCATTTTTTTTTACCATAAAGTTTTACAGATTTTTTTTTACAGGGCTATAGTTAAATTCATACATACATGCAAAACTTGATTTTAAAATGAAGTACTACTACTTTCATTTCAGACTACTTCTGTACCTGGGTGTTGTGGGTCGGCTGGGTGTAGGTCCAGCTGCTCTAACAGTCTGTGTCAGGTTTCATTTCGCTCCAATCTAGCTGTAGTGCTTCCACTTATCAAATAGAGCTCACAAAAGGACTGGGGTTCAGCACACAGTCAGATGTCAAGCAGATTAGGAGGGCTCTAAGACCTTGGGTCTTCATAATAAAAAAGGACCCGGTATGTCCAGACCAGAGAACCTCTCACTGTGGACTCACAAAAAAGCCTTGGAGATCGAAATGAATTGCCAAGCTCTCTCTCATTTCATGAATTGAGTCTTTGAAGACTTTGCCTTGAGGCCAGTGAGGGAAATACTTTGCAGCACTAAGGGACTATAGAAGATTGAGCTGGACTTTGGATGGTGTAAGACAACTACAGCACCCCTACAGAGGAAAATCAATTTTTCAACTTCAACAACAATCAAGATAAATTGAATTTGTCCACTGAAGGATGACAAGTAAGGATGTACCAGAAGGGTAAAAAAAGTTCTCTACATCTACAATAACCTTATCTTTTAAAATCTCATGTAACTCTCAGAGCAGAAATAGCCCTCTTGGTTGCCTAAGTGGAGCAGAGGCTATCTTATCAAGGGGTTCACTTAACCCCCGTTTCAATCCGATGACGGGACAACGTGCTTGGTGACAGAGTACGAGCGTGTGCCTTAAGTGAAGCCCTCAGGTCAGAGTCAGCCATGAGTCAGAGCTGCGGGGGCAGGGTGAGAGGCTGTGAAGTGCGTGGACGCGTGCGCCTCCTTGTTCTCCATCCGAGAGGGAGGTTTAGGGTGAAGGGAAGGTCAAGAAGCCCCTTCTTCATGCTGTCTGCAACTTAGACACATGCCGAAATAACTTCAAAGACAGATGCCCAGCATACACTAGCTGAGGACAGGGGACACGTCTCATAGGCAGAAAACAACACCACTGTAAGATCAACACAGAGAGCCGCCGCTCAGTGGATCTTGACTTAACCTGATATTCACACAGGAAGGAACACCAGGCTCAGGCTATAAGAGAGGGTAGGTGAAAAACGTTCATGTGGGAATGTGTTTTTTTAACAATTAAGGCCTGAAGATATTATATAACAGTTACTGAGGTTTGTTTAAAGTGCTCCTTTTCTTTCTCTGTTTGTGCAATGAGGTTACTTATTCCTGCCACATTTCTAAATGTATTAGTTAAGCTAACCAGAGTAAGTGTTCGGTTTATTGATTTGAATGCATTTTTTTACATGGAGACTTGTATAGCATCTCACAGTAAAGCTTACATTTGCAGGCAGATATATTACTGGTCTGCATGGTGTGGAAAACATCACTGGGTTGTAAATGGAGTTCATAAATACCATCACTTCCTAATAAAACTCTGACTCCATAATCTACTTTCTCTGGCATTTGAGGAGCTGTCTAATATAAGAGCAGAGTCTGTTGAAACACATGGACAGAGTAGCAAGAGCAAGTGTGAGGCAAACAAATTCAGCTAGATAGATAGATAGATAGATAGACAGATAGACAGTCTCACCATGATGGTGTTTAGTGTTTGTGTATATTGGGACATTTTTGATTATATCAGAGAGCAAGTTAAGCTAGATAGTTTCCAACTTTAATGTTCTCTTGCAAAAGCATTGTGTTTCCCCAAGATATTTTGTGCTCACTTGTAAAGTGCTGTTGTTTTGCAAAACTACTTTCCCCCCAGAAACTTGTTTACAAAAACACTGAAATATACTTTTTTCCATCACAATGGTTTCTTAAAAATAATGGTTCCAAAAGGGAATTTTCTGGTGATGTCACTGAAGAACCATTTTGGGGTCTTCAAAGAACTCTTTAGCAAACAGTTCTTAAAAAACAACCAATGCCAAGAAAACACCTTTTTATTTTTTGGAGTTCAGAGTCTTTTCAGTGCACAAATGTTTTCTTAGATATTATATAAGAGTTACTGAGGTTTATTTAAACCTTTATAAGTGGTCTTTTTCTAATGCTTGATTGAAATTTTTACTTTGTGCAATGAGGTTACTTTTTCCTGGTAAATTTCTAAATTAATTAGTTGAGCTAAGCTGATAGATAGATAGATAGATAGATAGATAGGTTATATGTCACAACACATTCTTGTTTCATGGACGAAAAATTGCCACCTGAATCGTGCCATATGCAAAGCACTAAAGCCCATATGTTGGAAATGATATGAAGAAAGCTCCAGCAGGCGCTCTGTTGCACTAGTTAATCTCATTCTACTGTCTACATACAGAAGGCATCTTATCTCAGTTGCTATAGTAACAGTGACGACCATGGACACACAAACCAGGATTATACTGTGATATTCATCCACTTTGCTTGAAATGCGAGTGGTCGGTGATAGATGCCGCGTTAAAGGGATGAGTTGTATTTAAAGCCCATTTAACATGGTCCTTTGAAGATGCTTTTATCCTCCACTTCATGCTAGTATATTAAAGTGGATGCGATCTTCATCGAACAGCACAGATATCAAAGGTGCAGCATTAACAGCGGCTGAGTGTGTGAGTCCATTTTCTGGGAAGGACAAATATACGTATCATTCAAGCTGCCCTGCTTTAAGCTCTGACTGTTAAACACCCACTTAGCTTCTATTCATGCCTTCATAGCATCTGAGTCAGAGGACGGGATCCGGCACAAACACAGTAAAATACAATTTCTCTAGGGGCACATTGTCATAGTTCCAAAGAACTGTGATGATGCCATCGTAATGGTTTAAATTGTACGATTTATTATTGTTGCTAGAAAATGCTGATATCGATGTTGTAGGTTTTTATAGTCTCTGTTATTTTGCAAAACAAAAAACTTGAGTTCCCATCTCACTCTTGCCGGGATTACTCTGGAAAAGCCAGGAAAAAGAACTGTTTGGATTTCTGAAGTGTTTTATGTTGGGGGATGGAGGAGGAAGTGGTGGCATGTTTGTTGCTTGTAAATGGAAGTTTTACCGTAAGAAGATAACATGTCACATGACGACGACAATTCAGAACAACGAGAGCACAAATCAGGAGGGGGAGATGGGCAAATATTCTGGGAAACAAATTAAAATCTTGAATCTGTTCTGAACGCTATTACTATGTAAATACATATTTTAATATTTAAAAAAAAACATGCAAAATAAACAGAAAAAAGATTATCTACCCAAGAAAGATAAAAAAAGATGATATGGCACTGAAAGTGAAACACAGATAAACAGAACGAAACCTCTCGAAACTCTGGATTTCTTCACAAAAGCACTGAAAAGTGCTTAAAATTAAAGGTTCCAAAAAAGAACCATTTTGGGTTCTTCAAAGAACCTTTTAGTTCTTAAAATAACCATTTTTTAAATTACTAAGAACATTGATAACACTTTATAAGGTGACACCAATAAGGTGTCATTTGTCAGTGTATTAACTAACAAACAATGATCAGCACATTTAGTAAAAATACAGCCATTCATTGTTAGTTCATGTTCAACATCATTGCACAGCATCAGTTTAAGATGCATTAACTAATATTAACAAGCACAACTTGTGATTTTAATAATACAAATGCTGAAATGCTTTAGAAGTATTGTTCATATTAACTAATGCAGTTAAGTCATGTTCTTAATCTTAGTGTGATGAATCTTTTTCACTTTATTTTTATTTTAGAGTTTCTATGGCTGTGGAAAGTATCGATGCCAATAAAACATCTTTATTTTTAAAGAGTGTAAAACCTTTCCAGAGCAGGTTTCTTTACAGTGGTAAAAGGTTATTTAGGTAATTACATTTTTTTCACACTTTTTTTTTAGAACTGTTTACTAAAAGCTCCTTTTGTGGCAGCACAAAAACCCCCTTTTTGAACCTTTGCTTTTCAGAGCGTAAGATGAACACGTTAAAACAGATACCACGTGTGATATTCAAATGAAAGTCAATTTTCACAATTGCCGTAATTGTTGCGACTGCAGTGGATAATGATGCGAAGCTAGAGCAGCAAGCAGTCGCTTCAGAGCAGCAGATTTGAACACAATAATTATTGTACTGCCATTTTCAGCACAAACATAATCAGGCCACAGCAGGACAGACGTACAAAAGTGTGCTTAAAACCGAGAAGCTGAATGGCTGAAATAATGGGCATGCCATTATCTCAATATAAACATGAGGCGGGCAACCAAAACAAATGAGCTTTGAGTGCTTTCCTATTCATCTGTTCCTCAGCGTATAAGCCCTCAGGAGCCCGATAAAGTAGTAGTAGTGATTCAGCTTTCTAAAGAGAAACCGCCAGCGGTTGCTACATGCCTGTCTTTACATACGCCCTCATTTATAGTAATATATTTGTACGGCAGCGAGCGAGTGTGTGCATATATGTGCGAGCGCGGTCTCCCATCGCAGCAGCATGGACATGTAGATGCCTGTTTCCAAATGCTCCACAGGCCTGATATTGTTGAGATAATCTGCTGAAAACTGATCCTCTCCACACTATCGCCTGCAGAGGAACGTGTGGGCACATCAGCCCCCAACATCAGGAGCCTTGTCTGTCGCTACAGCAACAGCAAAAAGCCTTCCGTTACCGCTACAGCACTTCTCTGGCACTTCTCTGATAACAAGACTGCAAAATGCATACAATGCACTCTCAATCAGATGTGTCCAGAAACGGTCTGAAACAACAAGACTTGTCACGCCTTGGTGAAATACCAGAAAAGCGGCTGAGGGTTTGAGAAAAACAAACAAGCATGTGATGTCTGTAGCGTATCTTGCACTCGCTCTAGCGTGATGGATTGTTCTTTGAGCTGTGTGAGATGGTGTTATTGAGGGAAGCCTGTCTCTTTAAGAGCCAGTCCTTGGGCAGGTTGGCTTGTTGAGTGGGGAGGTGGAACCTTGTCTGCTTCTACAAACAAGCATTTCTATCAACAAAACGTGTCTCACTAGCGGGCTGATCTTGAGGGTGTGCATAAACGCAGGACTGAATATTGCTTGATTTCCTTTTATGTTACTTCCTAACGCTGTATGTGTGTGATATGTGAGTCCCGTTTCATCAGCACCTGAGGTTTGCGACGCTCTGCTGGAGGGGCCACCAACAGCTCAGGTGTGTCACATCGATTTATGTGTTTAAAAGAGTTCAGTTGTTAAGTGGCATTTAAAATAATGCCCACTGGGTTGTGCAGTAGCTTTTGAACTCTGTAACTTGAACTTAAAAATGAATATCCTTGTGTTGCAATTTCAGATGGCTTTTCAGAAATATGCTCTGGTCAAGCTCAAGCCCTTAAACTTGTGATTTATAATCTTGACTATTCGTGCAGCAGCAGGAACGTGTTTGTGCTCACACATCATCTGAGATGGAAATGCTTACTCTGTGGTAGATGAGCCAGTGAAGTTTCCATGCAAGATTCTTGTTAAAATAACAAGTTTTTAAGTGCATACGCCAAGATTTTTTGTGGGTTACTTTGAGCTT
The DNA here is from genome assembly GCA_032359235.1 of Enteromius mattozi. Lineage (NCBI taxonomy): Eukaryota > Metazoa > Chordata > Actinopteri > Cypriniformes > Cyprinidae > Enteromius > Enteromius mattozi. The sequence goes on from JAUMHE010000062.1 coordinate 4,590,731, forward strand.
TTTTCATGTGTTTTGTATGGAAGTGTATTTTGTGCTTCAGTGTACATCCAAGTTCAGAAGTCTGTCACTACTTTTTTTATTGCTTGAACACTTTTTAGAGAAGTGTTTCATACAGTGTAGGCACAAAATCTGCAAGGATGTATATTGCACCTTTCTAAAATGTGCTTTTTAATGTGCAGCATCTGAGAGGTACATATGCATGTTTACCTAAACTGGAAAAATGGATAGTTTTGATGAGTCACAATAAAAAATGGTGTCAAACTTACACATGTGAGCATGCGTTCTATGTAAAATAAGTTACTATGCTGTTAATTCCATAAAATACTTAATGTTTATGCAGCTTCTTCTCACTCAATGACTGTTTAGTGTCATTCTCCAGAATAAGACTATAAAACACCAGATCATGCCCTTCACTGCAGCATGCCATTTAAACTGCTGTGTTGTGTTCAGTTATAACACGCACAATAACGATTGTTTGTTTGTTTTATTTTGGGGATCAGAGATGTTGAATTATTGTGACTATTGTAACATGCTATTCTCCAGTTTCCCATATAAAGCTATTCCCAAATTAATTCCCATTTTAAAAGCCTTCCGTTAATCAATCATGTCTGGACAGTTTTGCAGTCTAAACTTTAAGAGCTTGTTAGAGTGGAAGTGAATTATGACTTTAACAGTCAGCTCCGCACAAATCTGCCAATTTTGTATTATTTTTTTTTATCCCAGGGCTTATTGCTTTAACATCAATTTGAAAGAGAAAAATCCTCATCAGATGAACACAGCTGTCACACCTCAGTTGTTGTCAGACACCTTTGTGTATTTAGATGTTATTTCAGTGTTAATAGTTAATAGCAGCTCCACCAGGGAAAAAAAAAAAAATTATTCATTAAAAAGAAAATAAGACTAGGCGATTACAAACACTGAATATAATGCAAACATGTAATTAAGTATGTGTTAATAATATGCATACACTTTATGCATTTCACCTCACTTTGATTAAATACCGCACATAACTTTCAGTTAAAGTGGGTCATGACATGGATTTTTTATTTTAGTATGTCTCAAAGTTTACTTATAATGTTAATAGTGTTTTTGCATCAACAAAAAAAAAAAGACAATTATTAATTTCCTCCCTCATTCTGACCCTCTCTCTAAAATGACATGTTTTAAAGGGGTCATGAACGGAGAAACCAAACTTCCCTTAATATTTTTGACATAACTTTGTTTCTTCTTAGTTTTTTCTTATCAGTTATGTTTGTTAGGGTTGTATGTTACATGTAATGTTGTTAAATGAATGTTTATTGTATATTTGAGTGTAATGAGTCTCGTCATGATGGTGTTTAGTGTTTGTGTGAATGACTCTGAGCTCCTTCTATATATGTTCATATTTAAA
>JAUMHE010000062.1:4607797-4628432 GCA_032359235.1 Enteromius mattozi
CAGCTTCTTTTAATAAGAAAATGTAACTTACTTAAAGGTTGTGAGTCAGAAGCGCCAGACTGTTCTTGCAGAGGTAGAATTGCTCCACTTTATAGGAGTCCATCCTCTGTAAATGCATTTGCTAAAGCAATCATGGCATTTTAGCTTCTTTATGCAAGACTACAAGCTATTTTCACAATTAATTTATACTTCTACCTATGTGCTGTACCAGGTGAGCTACCGAGCAAGTTTACTATGCCAGAAAAACCATACATTTGGAGCTGATTATGACACACAAACATTAAGAAGTATTTGTTTACACACAAAGCACTGGGAAAAGCGTTTTGAGGTCATCACTAAGTATCATTTTATTCATTTATATTTTGCCCCACAAACATAATTTGTGTGAAAAGAAATGTCACATATTTCTGTTTTATATTTAAATAGAAATACATAAATACAATTTAACCTTTTTGTTTGTTGTTGTATTCTAGTTCCCTTTTTGTATTTATTCCATTGCAGTATATTTCAGGGTTTATTTATTAGAATTTTAGATTCTGCAACAAAGGTGATTAATTATTCTTGACCTTAAAGGGATAGTTCACACTAAAATGAAAATTCTGTCATTAATTACTCGCACTTAAGATGTTTTTGATGGAATCCCTCCAAAAACATCAATGTAATGAACACTACCAACATCCAGAAACATAGTAAAGAGATCAGTAAAATAATCCATGTGACATCAGGGGTTCAACTGCAATTTTACGAAGCGGACACAGAACAGCATATGTTGTTTAAGTATGTGATGTGCTATAGGGTGATGAATTGTTGAATGAAGTCGTTATTTTGGTTTGATTGTGCAAACAAAAAGTATTTTTGTAGCTTCATAAAATTACGGTTGAACCACTGATGTCACATGGATTATTTTACCAATGTCCTTGCTATGTTTCTGAGTCTTGATCGTGTAAGGATCCTTGCTGTCTATGGAGCTCATCAGATGCATCAAAAATTTATTAATTTGTGTTCCAAAGATGAACAAAGGTCTTACTAATTTGGAATAACACGAGAGAGAGTAATTAGTGACAGAATTTTCATTTTTGTGTGAATTATCCCTTTAAGTAGCAAATGCTTTAACAGATTGTCACAACAGTGCCGACTTGTTTCCGCAGATATTTTCGTGTGCTCAAGAGAGCAGCCGTGTCAGAATGGGGCTACTTGTGTCTTGAATGACTCTGGGGACTATAGCTGCTTGTGTCCTGAAGGCTTTCATGGGCGGGACTGTGAACTGAAAACAGGGCCTTGCCAAAAGACCAAGTAAGTTTTTATTTTTTCTTGTAATGTAAATGTATATTTTTTGTGTTCAAATGCACTCACCTTCCTAACACCACAACGCTGTGAAAGAACAGAGCGAGCCATTTTTAGTATGACTTTCTGATTACAGTGTTACAATGAACTGTTTTATATGGGATCAGTGAATAGTGATTTGTTCATGATTTGACCTCTTTAAGTAAACATTTTGTTAAACTGTGATCCTTAATCTATTAGCACACAAGTCCAGACACACTGGCACAGGCAGCACAACAGCCTGGTCAATTTGCAGCCTCCAGAGTGCAATCATGTAATTCAATGGGCTCATTACTGGCCCTGTAAGAGACTGCTAATACTGACACGCTGCAGCTCGGCCCCCGCTGTTCTTCCCATGAAGACCAAAACAAACTGATGGAGAGGTTTCCAGGGAAACTAACTGAACCAGTTGCAACACAGTTTTAGACACAACAAATTATTACTTGAAATATTACAGTATATGGTTTAGCCTGTGAACATGAATGATGTAATGGGGATGTTTTTCACATATTGCATTTACATCAATAAGCAGTCTATTGCCAAATAATGTTCAAAAGGATATAAAAATACATTCAAGGCAAGGACACGTAATACAGTTCTTTTAGATGGTGTTTACACAGGCATATTAGAAATAATTTGTCACTATATATGCTTATCCGAATGCATAGCATTTGAAAGTATACTCTTTTTGATAGCGTGCCCAAACATAGGCGGTTGAAATTTAAGCACAACAAAGTTTCATCCCTATACTAGTTTTGGCACCTTTTTAGTGGCAGAGCAACTGTTAATCTAGTCATAAAAAGAGTCTTTTGTCATCACAGCCTCCAAAAGTTTGATGTTGTTCCATCTCTTCAGCCAAAGTTGCCACCAGAGGGACCAACTAATTAGTGGATTTAAAAAACAATATCAAGGTGCATGTGCATGCTGAGCATACAGAGTATGAGTTATTAGAAAAATTGGTAACACTTTATTTTTAGGTGTTCATAATACAGAGTGATACTTAGTAAGTACTTAGTAGTAGCCGTTGTACTTACATAAAAGAAAATGAATTTATCATGTAACTAAGTTACAGAACAGTTTGTAATTATGTAGATGTAACAGACTGCTACTGTTACACATTTGTTACAGACAGAGTCTGTTACACAGCTACTTATGTCACCAAAAGATTGTCACATATGTGTTGCAGACTTTACACAACGTAATTTTAAATTCAGGTACACAGACATAAGCTACTTAAAGTAAAGTGTATCAAGATTGTACTTACGTGTAAGTATCTGTGTAACAGACTCAGTCTGCAACAAATGTGTAACAGTAGCTGTCTGTTACATCTACATAATTACAAACTGTAAGTACAGGCTGTTCCATAACTTAGTTACATAAGTAGTACATTTTATTTCATGTAAGTACAATGGCTACAACTAAATACGTAATTAGGTAATTATTCTGTATTATGACACTTTAAAATAAAGTGTTACCGAGTGCAGTGTGTGTATACTAAGCTGATGATGAAATTTGTATATAAAGTATATATTTGTATATAAGCCCTAAGTATACTTTGGGCTTTACATTGCATTCAAGATACACAATCAGTTAGTTTATGGATTGCCTGGGAATTGAACTCATGACAAGGGTGCTGCCTTTTTCATTAATCTGTCTATTCTTGTTACAAGTCCAAAGTATACTTCAGTTTTGATGCAAATCATAGTGTATGTGCACAGCCAAACATAGCTTTTCAAAGTAGAGTTTTTTTTAATCACTAAAAAAAAAAACCTGGCTCGCAAGTGCTATTCTTTCAGGAATTACTACATTGGGGTTACTGTTATGTTGTAGTACCACTGTCGAATATGCACTCACTACAAAACTTTCAAAGTTGTCTGAACTGTCTGTTGTCACTTACATCAGTTACAGTCAAAACACATTTTACACTACACTTGGATCTTGGACTTCGATTGCATATTTAATCTGCTTAACATCAATTAGCTTGGATGTCTCTCTCAAATTCTCAAACGTCTTTTATAAGTCACACTTTTTTTTTTTTTTTGCCATCTTCATTAACCGTCCACAAGATAAATCAGGCCTAAAATCTTGTAGTTTCTAGATAGATGTTAGATGAGGGAGACATGCAAAATATTCCTCCAGGACAGGTTTGAAAACCACTGTCATAAACGACATATACACTATATTTCCGAAAGTATTGGGGCATTTCCTTTTCTAATGAGCAGTTTTGACTACTTCAGTAATTTCCATGAGTACAACTCTTAATCTTTAAGCATATAATTATATTCTAGGGAATTGTGTGCTTCTAACTTTATAGCAACAGTTTGGACAGGATCCTTTTGTATAAGGCAAGTCCTAATCCCAGCTGAACACCTCTGTTATGACTTTTAAATGCAGACCTTGAGCCAAAAACTCGTCAGCATACAACAATGACACACAGAATAGAGATAAGAAAGAATAGGAAACCTGTTGCTATAAAGTTATATGCACAAAATTTCCTAGAATATTATTAATTGCTTAAACATTCCAATCTGTTCATTAGTAGGGGGTGCCAATACTTTTGGCAATATAGTGTTTTTCAATTCTCACGTCTATTGCTGCAGGTCTCCCTGCAAGAATGGCGGTCTTTGTGAGGATCTGGGTGGTTACGCTCCAGAACTGTCTTGCCGATGCCTGGCCGGCTTCACGGGGCCCCGCTGCGAGACCAACATGGACGACTGCCTGATGCGCCCCTGTGCCAACGGCGCCACCTGTTTGGATGGAGTGAACCGTTTTTCCTGCCTGTGCCCTGTGGGATTCACCGGCCGTTTCTGCACCATCAACCTGGACGACTGCGCCAGCCAGCCCTGCCTCAACGGAGGACGCTGTATAGACAGAGTCTCCACCTTCCAGTGCTTCTGCTCCCCAGGGTTCACTGGAAGAACTTGCGAGGTTCCCGTCTGGGAGTCGGGACCTCAAGCGGTGTCTCCGTTCAGGGTTACGCTGAGCAAACCCACCCCAGTCATTCGCTCCCAGGGGACCACTCCTAGCGGGGATGAAAGACACTCGTTCAAAATCTCAGTGGTGACCCAGCACGGGGCGGAGGGGCTGTCAGAGCTGCAGCTCATCATCCTGCTGGTGCTGGGGGGCATGACTTTGGCCGTGGTGGTGCTAACAGCTGGCCTGGTTCTGCGCGGACACTGTCAGGACCGATCGGCTCGCTGTCAGTGCAGACCGGCCCCAGCTCACCATCGCCCATTCCACCGATGTCGAACAAACTCTGTGCCTGCGCAGCAGGAATGCAAGATCAGCTTCCTCCAGTCTCCAGCTCCAGCTGAGCTCGAGAAGAAGAGGCTGAACACCGACATCATTTAGAGATCACGCAGCTGCTCTTGTTGAAGTAAAAGACCACTTCTGACCTCTCAAAAGATAAAAGACGGAACTCATGAGAGTTGGTCACTGAAAGCAGGTGGTCATTATCAGAGCGATCACACAGAACCAATTAGTCATTTTATTTTATTAAAGATGCTACAAGTGAGGCACTGTTGAGGGAACATTAGGTCAGAGTCAACATGAAAGATAAGATAAGAAATGCCTGTCTGTGTAATATTTAATCAAAAATGTATTTACTCTGCCTCTGAAAAACAATTTGCTCTCACTAAGCAATATTTTTGATGGAAACCCTGAACCGTGGAGTGTCTTAGTGCCTTCCTGAATCTATTTCCTCCCCCATTTTTATTATTTACATATATATATATATTAATTGAAAACTTTTTTTTTGGTCTTGGTTTTTTTGGTATTTACCCTTTTTTCTTCAATAAAGGGAATGCTTGCTAGCTAACAGTAAATAAGCAAGCCGCCAGGTGCCAAAATTTATTAAAGCATTTATTAATGCTCATTTCAACGTTAGTAAATTAACTCAAAAGTTAAAAAAAATATTATTTAATAGTCCTAAGCTAACCTGAATTATACACAAACAACAAATAAGATTATAAATAAAAATGTAAAAATGTATTGCTTAGTTTAAGTAAATGCATTAACTATTGTTAACTAATGGGGTCTTACTGTAAAGTTTCGCAAAAAATAAAGACATAAATCAAGGTAATTATTTTAGAGGAAATAGGCTTGAGTTTCAGGGCTTTCCTAATTGTCATTTAGAGAGCACTTTTCAATATCCAGTCAGTTAAAAATGGATAAAATCTAATCACACCTTACCCTTTTTCTCATTTTAATATAATATATCCCCTGGGAATACAGTATGTCACATTATGAAGGTAAGGTGGGTTGCAGGTTCTGTTTCATATTGACTTCAAGGTACACACAACCTGGGAACCGCTGTATTTGTTGATATGACGTCTGTACTCAAAGAGTAAATAGCAGCACTAATGCTAAAATAAGTGGAAGCACTTAACCTCCCAAAAATATCAAAACTTCCATCATGTGTTGCATTAGTACTGTGTGTACATAATCAAGCCATATTACTAAAAGCGCTCTTCATTTCAGTTTTATGTGTAGCCATTTTGGCCAAGTGTTCAAACTGTAAAATATTTAATGTGAGTGAGTATATGCCAAGTAAGTTTTATTCTTTGAGTATTTGCTTTATGAATGTTTTTTTAAATGACAATGTAATGTTCCCTTTAACAGTGTAATGATGCTCTTTTAAGCAGTGTAGTAATATAAATCTCCTGGGAAAGATTTTTGTGATACATTATACATTAGTATTTTTAAGTGTAAATATAATTTATTTATGTAATTTATTGGTGAAATGTATATTTGTTTTTTTTTTATTGTAATGTGTTATTTTTATACAGATCTGTGTGTATTAAAGTTTTTAACTGTGTAATAACTGAACTCGTCTAAATCTCTTAATGTCTTTGTATTGCAGCTGTCATGATTAAATATATTTTTTATGCATCACACTACATGCCTTTTAGCCCTTAATTTAAATATCATATAAAACATCACATAAACAGTGCCATAATGCCTGACTGACACATTTTTGAGCAAAATGAATAACTTTTTGCTTTGTATTGTGACATTCTGAAATTCTGAATTTAATTAACCTACTTCATCTGTGCACTTTGAATGCTTTAGTAAAAAGACATCAAGTGACCCCTGGTGGACAATTCAAAACAATGACAGTATGTGGATCTCACCTCTTTTTCTGGATACCCCCCAGTGTGATATTTATGTAGCATAATGTATTTACAGTATATTAGCCAGTGTTTACAGATTTATTCATATGTAAGTCACCATACATTGAAAACGTAATACAAAAAAGGAAGCCTGTCCTACTGACTTTCTAAAATAAGAGGAGAATATAGTTGCGCTTATCTGTTATGATTTGCTGAAATGTGCTCATCAATGTTTTGCGATACCATCAAAGTATTTCTCCAAGATACTGTCGACTTCTTCCTCTGTGTAGTCCTGGACTTGGAAGAGCGAGTTTGTGGAAGCTCCTCTGATCATGGCAGACAGCACTGGAGGGTGGGAGATGAAATATACATCGATCTTAACATCTGGGTGAATCTCATAAAACCAGGGTCACGTCGGATGTGGGAGAAAGTCTTGATACCTTTTCCAGAAGAAGGTCTGAAGAGACAGAGCACCCTCTTGTTGAGTGCCACAGCTCGGCCGAGCTCATAACCGACTCCTAAAGATGGCTGGGTCACCTCAGCGACTATCACTGAGACAGAGACAGAAGACCACACTGAATCACTGGGACTGTGACAGAGCCTGTACAACAGCACATGTTAAGACCTTGTTAAGACACATTAGCGTACTAGGGGATACAAAGAGATTTATATGCATTTTATCTCATTGATTTACCCTGAATTTCATCTTCAGCTGATATTTATTTGGCCATAAGGTAAGATGAAATAAATAACTGCAACAAATAGCATATTTTTGCTCAGTTTGGGCCTCTAAATTAAAATGTTATTTATTATTTTAGTTTGATTGATTAATTTTCATTTTAAATGTAATGGTGTTGTGCACTTTTAGACAAAATCTACAAAAAAAAAGTTAAGTATTTTATGCAAAAGTATTATATTTGATATTCCATATATATAACCTATTTCATGTCAAAGTTAGTTATCATTAATGTACTTTGCCTTTTTATATTAAAACCATTTTTCTCACAACGGTCATTGTAATAAGCTATACATAAAGTAGACCCTTACAGTAAATCACAATTAAAAATGTATATTACTGCATTGGATAACAAAATATGGAAGCTTTCATATGGGGTTTGGGTGAATTTAGTGGATGCATAAATTCAGGTGTTCTCACAGGTGTCCAGCACATTAATTTCACGTAATCAAATAAAACTTAATTTTGTGAAATGTACACTACATTATTTCAGTTGCAGAGGAACAACGCGTTTAAATGCAATGAAGAATGTCAAAATCATGGACGTGTCACATGATCTCTCACCATCAGACATCATCAGCCACTCCACATCTCGATCATGAATGGTTTTATCCAAAGCCGCATCTTCACCTGAACCAAGCACACATGTTCAGTGCTGCTCTGCAATCGTCTGTTAGGACTATGTGATTATTTGCAATTATTCACACACACATGGTTTTTGTGATTTATGGGGACTCTCCATAGGTGTAATGGTGTTTATACTGTGTATTGCCCTACACTGACCCTACACCTAAACCTACCCCTTACAGGAAACTACACACATTTTTAGATTTACAAAAAAACACCACTTAGTATGTTTTTTAAGCCTTTTGAATTACAGGGACACTGAAATGTCCTCATAAATCACCTTCATATTGTAATACCCATTTTTCTGGCCAAAATATATTTCAAATATATGGTAAATATATGTTGTATTTGTGATGCTCAAAAATATATATATATTTGAAATGGAAAATATATTTCTTTTAAACCAAAATACATTTCAAAATATATTTTAGGGTGAAGAAAAAACATTTCCAACCTTACAGTAGAATGTATATGGATATCAAAGTATCCTTTATTTCAAATGTATTTGAATGTGCAATAATAACAATAATAATAACACATATATATATATAGTGTGTGTGTGTTTGTTTTAGTATGTTTAAGTAGGTTATAGAATAAATTTATAAATTTTATTTATAAATTGATATGCTATATGTATGTTTTAGACATCAAATAAAGACTTTTTTCAATTGTTACATGAAATATATGAAGGGTAAAATATATAGTTTTGAATAATTTTAAATATTTTTAATTTGTATTTTGAAAGATATTTCGAAATATACAATAAATGGCCAAATATGTTATGAATATATTTTAAAATGTATTTTAGCACATACATTTTTTTTTAAAATATTTCAAAATACATTTTTACGGTATGGGTATACAAATGTGTGTCCTCATAAACCACATAAACATGCACACACACACAAACGATGCTAAACAGACACATACTTAATAGAAATACAAATTGTATAAGTGTTTGCGCAACTTTGAGAGAAAGAGAGCGGAAGTGCATCACCCTTTTCAGACAGACTGCCAGAGCTCACGTGCTCCGTTAAAACCGTGCCATACAGCTGCAGCTTCCTCACTATTCTCTGGTAAACATTCACGTCCTGTCTCCCTCCGCGGATGCTTCCACAAAAATATATCTTCATACTTTGCCAACGTCTCCGTCCTTTTTGATGATAGTAATACAAGAGTGGTTTTCCTGGACAGGAACTTTCACGGAGAGTCTGCAGGTCATTTCCTGCTCAAACGCGCGAGACACGCCACCGCGTGGAGATACTCACAACACGTCATCACGCATTATTGACCAAAAATGCTTTCATTTGCTTTTAGAATTTACTAAAATCCTTTAATTAGTCGCCCTCGTAGGTAAATACATCTTGTTTGTTTATTAAAGAATAAGATGCATGTAGACTAGAGGCTTTATATTATTTGTTAAATAACAGTAAATAAAAACAAATGCATTGCTAATCTTTAAGATTTATAACTTTTTAGTTATGCTTTAATATACATTAAATGTACCTAATAAATTTGGCAATCATATAAACGACTTATAAGGTATTATTTGTTTATTTGAGAGAGAGAGACGCCCATGTTTGAGTGTATAGGCCTGCAGAGGTAATGTCAAAATTAAAATGAATATAATTCTGGAATGCATTTAAATACAATCCTCATTCTGGACTTGTTTTAAAGAAGGTGTCTGGAGTTTAAAAAAATAAAATACAAAAAAGTTACAGCTTATTGTAATTATTTTATTAATTATTGTAATTTTATATTTTAATAAAATGATATAGAAATAAAACTTTGGTTTACCCTAAAGCTTATATGAAACGAAAGCCATAGCTCTAAAGATTTAAGACTGATATCACAAAAAATGATATTTTTGTGAGCAGCTATACCAACAAAGGCCACTAGGTGAGAGTTTTGACCTCTTGACCTCACACCACAACACAGATTGATATGCTTTTTTATTTTTAATTCAAAACATTGTTCAAGATGTAAGATATTTGTGAATATATCCAATAATATACAGTTATACTATTGAAACAACCACTATTACTGCTATAAATAACTATTCATTCCACTGTACTATATATATAATAACTCTTCAGTAATACACTTTACAGATGTTTCTGATTAGAAACCTCGATCAGGCACATCAGGGAGAGTGCTGATAAAGAAACCTCCTAGAAAAAGTGAAAAAAACAAAAACAAATTATGATTCATGGATCAACTTACTATGAAGACTACATCGACCATAGAATTTTAATGATAAAAATTATGTAATTTTCAATTATATTCTCAATATATATAAAAAATATATATATTTAGTTTTTTGGATTATGAACATAAAAACTGAAGTTTAATTGATTATAAGTGTGTTTGTTAATTAAAACATTAAACATTAAAACATGAACTTGTTTTCTATTCCAGCACAGAGAGATTAATTAACAAATAATTAAAATAAATAAATAATAATATACACACACACACGATCAGAAGAAAAACTAATATTAAGGTTAAAATACATTTTCAAATAAACTCATAGAGAAAACATTTATTTATTTTACATTCGGTCGCTTAGCGCGTGACGCAATCAATGCGCAGTTTTGCTTCTGCGCAGTACCGGAAGTAAATAATAGCTCTTAGATACAGACGCTAAAAACATTTGGATAAAAGAGCTCCGCCGAAGAAACAGGTAAGAGAAAATAATCAGAGGTCATTTACAGCAGGTAAACAGTCGTGTAGTCAATACTCTGGGATTGGAACGCTATGTGACCAACAGGATTTTAATCGTAAGCTAAATGTGACAGGTGGACTGTATATAAGTTAGCATAAAACACATATTTACTGAAGTGTGAGCGGTGTTTGAACAGCTACCGATCCCTGTGCCGAACTGGAAGTCTCTGTGTGTCTGTTAGCAGCTGTTGAATGGAAGTGGCGAGGGCCAGAGAGATGGGCCCCGAGAGAATCTTACCGAACCCCGAGGAGGATGCGCTGCAGGAGCGGCCCTCAGACACCGCGGCCCCGGAGGAGTGGAGCGGGGAGGACATGGAGGAAGAGGAGGAGGAGGAGGAAGCAGGCGCCGAGGACAGTGCTGGATACTATTACCAGCCTCTCAATCAAGACCCAGACGGGATGAACGGCTCTCACACCGAGCCCGCGGACGAGGGGACCACCGCAGAGCAGCTGCAGGACGTCCAGGACAGAATAGAGGTAATGGACAGGGAGGCTTGTATCTTTCTGCTTAGCCCATTAATCACTATCGTGAATTCATTTCTCATTGTCATCATTTTTGCAGGCCATGGGTCTGTTCCTGCCCCAGCCTCCTCCTCCTGACAGCGATGAAGAGGAGGATCCCGAAGGAGCTGCTGCTTGTAGAAGTCATGCGTCCATTCCCATGGATGCAGGTGAGAAAGAGACAAGACTTCATGTTTGTGTCACACCCTGCTGCATTAGTACAGTCAATATAAACCAAATCTGCTGTAAAAAACCTGCTTGTTTTTATCAGCACAATATAATATCATAATACTAATACAATGCATTAAGACTTTATTATAAATGGGTTTTCTATTGTAAAAGTATAAATTTGACTTGACTGATGTCTGATATTCTTTAAATGGCCGTTTTAAAGACAATTCATAGTAGCAAACTACACAAAATTGTTGAATTTAACTTAAGCAATATATATATATATATTAGGAATTTTAGAATTAACAGAAAGAATAAAGTACACAATTCAAAAATGCAGCTGGAATTTTTTAATTAACATGTGAAATTATTAAGATTGTCAATATATATATGTATATTTTTTTACTGGTCAAACATTTTCATGTTATGGCCTGTTAACCCTTTATAGGGCACTCACTGAAATAATTGGAAATTGGAGGCTATTACAAGACTTTTAAGCTTTAAAATAATCAAAATTTTATGTTGTAAATCTAGGTCAATGAAATTACCATATATGGTTCCTCGCCAGTCTACGGTCATCTGTTTTCCCCAAAAGTGCATATATTTACAATGTTAAAAACACATATATAAAATATAAATAAATACATACAATGTACATAAACTTAATGAAATATTTATTTAGGAACAGTTCTCATTTTATTTTTTTTAATTTGCCAAAGTCACTTGTTTTCCAAAAGCTGGATATATACAACAATTTACAGTTTAGATCTACTGAAAACGAAGAATACTGACAAATATGTAAATATATAATAACAAGTGAAAACAGCACACTAGTCTAGGTGGTACCACTTATCTTAGCAGTGATAAGACTCACCGTAAAAATAAACACCAATGTATGCCATATTAATATAAACTGGGTTTGAAGTAATGAAATGAATAAAATCTAATATGTTAAACATTATTTTTCACTATTTATGGCTTGATCATTTCAATAAATCTCCCACTGGATCACTGCATAATGTTATACAAACCTGTGTCAACATTATAATGCATTATTTGTATATAAATGAAATATCCCGCATGGGGCGTATGTCTAAAAATAGACATATAGGCACTTGCACTAGTCTCACCTGAATAGGGCGTATGATCAAATATGATCACACCATTTTTCACGTCACAGCGTTCACTAGCTTCTAGAAACGTTATGCAAACAACATCTATCTCAACATTTAACACAACTATTCAACCATATAATGCATGAGTTTCATTAGCTTAGCATTGTTTGTTTCGATGCTATGCTCATATTTGTGAGAGCAGGTATGAGCGTAAACGCACACTTATCAAACTCCGGAGGTACACTGACGATTTAAACGCCCCGGGCAACTCCTGATTGGTCAAATGCCACGGTGTTGTGACGTAGACTGATTTCTGCTGATTGGCTGGAAGAAATCCATGTGCTTGCACAAGCTCACGGAAAAGTTACCAAATATAGTTCTTCACCCGATAAAGGGTTAATGTCTAGTATTAAAAATAAAAACATGTATTAAAAATGTAAAAACACACTAAAATCTATCATTTTAAATGGTTTTAAATTAGATCTCACATTGTACTTCTTTCTTTCCCGTAGATTATTCTGTGTTTTTTTTTAAATATGAGTAGACTTAAAAGGATCATTAGATGACAGCAAAGGTAAACTAAGTACAAAAATGTATGTGCAATAAAATATCCATGATCTTATACCAATATAAAATAAATATGCACAAATATCAACCAATATATCTACCAGCTTTGTAAAGCATATTGTAGGTATCAGTGTATTTTATAGTTTCTCTTTTGTGTTCACAGATCACGTTGAGCTGGTCAAAAGGACCATGGCGGCAGTAAATTTGCCGACACTAGGAATCCCTGCCTGGGCCCAGGAGATCTCCGATGACCAGTGGAAGGACATGGTCCAGCAGACGCTTCAGTCCAGACAGAGCTCTGCAGGCCTGAGACTGGACCGCAAGTGAAACCTGTTATCTCAACTACTGCAACAACAGCTTCGGACATCTCAAACAAATCAAGGCATTCCTCACTTTGGACTGAAATTCTTGAAATGGAAATCATTAATAGCTTGCCTTATGATTGCTTTGAACTGATACACAGTCCAGTTGATGCAGTTACAGTGTAGGCAGTCCTAAATGTTTTTCAACCCATGCAGTGTGTTTTTTGTAAGGTGGACAATTTTGCAACTTAGTGGTTGCTTTTGTATGACAGTATAGGCATGTAGTGGTGCATCTCAATTAATCTGAATGTTGATACCTGTGCAACAAGTGACTGATCCTTTATATAATCGCACACGGCTCAAGCAACACAAATGGCCGTCACATCTTTTGTGTTTCTTTATTTTTGTTCTGTACATACATGAACATCTGTACAAAATATGACTTTCATACTATGTAATGCTCAACCTAATTAAAGTACAACATATGTACATATGACCTGGAAAGCAGCTTAAGATTAGTGTCAGACTTGGGAAGGAGGACTGGGAGAGGAGGGAAAGGGACGGGTGAGTGTGGAGAGACCCATACTTTCTTAGCTTCCCCTCGGTTTCTTGTCGCTGCCGGACAAGCTGAACACCGGCCCCATCCGCCTGTCAAGCTGCTTTGAGAAAGGAAGCACGCTGCGTTCGAGAGTGAAGTTGCCTCTTGATTGTTTCTGGAATGTTTTGGTCTATTGTTTAGAGGCAACAAGGTCAGCAATTCATGCTCTTGATTGCACAGGCATTCCCGTACGCCGATAGGCTCAAGGTGACGTTACAACACTTCAAACAGCTAATGATTTCAAGACTTCACCTCTGCACTGCATACTAATACTGTGTAACTGCATGAATCTAAACGTATGCACGTTTTTGGAGCGATGGGAGAAGTGTAGCAGCTTGAAAGCACAGCAATTACAGGATACCAATGACGTTTTGTGTTGTCCTGTAGGAGGAGTAAATGTTCCCTCGCTATTGGAATGATCAAAGTGACACTTCACGAGACAGACCTTTACAACAGAGAGGGGACATCATGCATCAGAATGAAGCCGTACAAGCCAACAGAATGAAAGAAAAGATGAACTTGGGGCAGAAAGAGGGAGTACTGAAGGGGCGCAGTCATAAGCAATATACATGACAATATACAGTACACAAGTATTTGCGACGGCGACTGCAGGCTGTTGGTTTTCCATATATTAAGCCTGGACAGGTAAGCGAGTATCTTTTCTCTGTAAGTATATAGTCCTATCAGGAGGATTGTATAGCGCTTGATCGTACACTAGACCAGTGCATGTTCCCCAGACTCTAATTCCTGAAAAAAATATTGCTTAGGCGCTTTAAAGTGGAAGAAAAACTAAAGACATACAATTTCGGACAAGACAGAATTCCCGATCTCGGAACGCTCTTCTTTTTAAAGGCTTGATGGGATTCGCTCTTTTCTGGATTTCATACATCACAGAAACCTACGAACCAAAAACAAGACACCTTACTGAAGCTAGGCGGTGAAAAGAGGTATCAGTCTTAAAACGAAAAGACAGTGTGGACTGAAAGGCCATTGCAGGCACATCCGCTACTACTTTTACAGCATTTTCATCAAGCGCTCTGCTGGTGGTGTATATAGAGATGATTGCTTACACAAATCTCCCCTTATTTTTTTTTTGACAATCATTAACACAGTCACTGGGAAAACAGCAAACGGATTTGGGAACTCTTCAGCCTCTGCCTCTTAATATGTGGCCGTGACCTCAAAAATGACTTCTTCAGATGACTACCTGAAGCATTTACAGCACCAGGCCACTATGGAGAAACAATTTCAGGTGTATACCTAGGAAAGCATCTGAAATCGACTGGCAAATCTCCAATTTGCGTTCCTAAATTCATAAAGCTTCTTAGTAAGTTTCTCCATGTAGTTTTTTTTTTAGTTTGACATCAAGAATAGCCCTGACGGCTCATGTTTGTGAGCCCATGCAGGAAAATCCAACACGCCGTCTGCATTGAGGTCTTCGTTTATCTTGAGTAACGTGATTCGTCTAGTTAAGCGTGGCCCCTTCATTGCGGATAGATTTACAGAGGCAGTGATTGGAATACAGGAGAAGCTCTCAAGCAGTGGTAAAAAAAAAAAAAACGGGATAGGGAACATGCGGAGAAATGGAGACAGCACAAAGTGGGCAAAACAAAGTGGAGTGTGGAGAGAAAAACAAACCACAAGAAGAGCATACTTTGATTATTTGTAACCCACACTGCTTTCTAACAGCTTCTGTTGGATGTGAGGATCAGCAGCTATGGATCTGTGAAGACTTTGGAAAGTGTTTGTGGGACAGAGTTCACAGGAGCTCTCCACTGGATGTTTGCAGACGGGGCTCTCCAACAGCGAGGGAGGAAGAGAGTATGGATAGAGGCAGAGGGATAGAGAGGTGGGTTACATCAGGCGACGATTTTGGACCAAGACGAGAGGGACAGTTTAGGCGCGGTGGAGGGCGGCGGGGTGCTCCCCGGTCAGAGGGCTTCCTGGTTGGCCGTCAGGTACTCCTCCGCTCGCTTGTGAGCTTCCAGGGCTTTTATAGTATACACGTCCTGCGGCAGCTCAGACTTTCGCCTCATCAAAACCTTGTCTTTCTTTATATCTTTCAACCCCTGTGAAGAAAACAGTTTTATTACTGAGACAGTGCACCTTTCAGCTGAACTAAATCCTCAAGTATACCTCAGTTTTGACATTAAAGGTCCCCTGAAGTGCTTTGAAACATGCAGCGTTATTCTATGTGGTGATGTAATTTCGATTGAAACAGGAAGACAGGGCGGAACATATCAAGTAGCCCCACCCCCTTTAAAAAAATAGCCTATAGCGTTTTGTTTATATCTGCTGTAACTGCTGTGGTTCGTGTGACACAACGCCAAACCAGACCTCATTTGCCCCAATCGAAAGCATTTTTACACTGCCTGAATCGGTGCGTGTGTTCTGGCACATAGATATATACACACAGATATAGACGTAGATCCTTCTGTATCGCAGCCTATAAAAACAGTCACTAATGAGGCATCTATGTATAGATCTCTATGTGCCAGCGTCACAGGACAGTCAGAGATTGTGGTGTATAAGAGGTGAAAGATTATATAAATACTGTCCAGTTTTCTGCTCAGACTGATTGTTTCATGTGTTAACACCTCAATGTATCGTCACAAGATGCAGGGTTTAATTTGGTTTTGTCTGTGTCTGTTTTTTTTACTCTCAATGCTTTGGAACATTTGGTGCTTGCATTATATGACTGACAGACTGCAACGGTTTGAGTTAAACCTCTTTGTTTGTGTTCCACTGAAGAAACAAAGTCACCTACATCTCGGATGCCCTGGGGGTCAGCAGATAAACATCACAGTTCCTTTTTTGGGGGAACTATCCCTTTAATACACAAATCCACTGTTTGTGCATCTCTTGCTCGACATGTTTGTACCTGCGAGGCTTCTGATTCCACGGTCTTCTTCAGCAGCTGGATGTCCTCGACTGTAGGGGTCTCTGTCTCCATTGAGAACAGGGGCATCCCTCCTTCATTATACATCATATACTGCACATACACAAACATGTCCTCAGTTCAAACCTCTGTCACGTTTATATGTTTATACTAGCAACTTGTTGCATTGATAAAGAATTCAAATGATGTGTATATAAGCCATTTTACGAAAGCCTTGAATATGGCTCATCCAAAAAGAAATTAGTGTGAACTTTGTTTTGCATCCATAAAATCACAAATATATATAATGAGAAAAATAACCACGATCAGATAAAATAAAGCCTCTTTCAGTGTTTAATTTACTGAATTATGCCTAAAATGGGCTTAACTGTATGGTTATTAAAATATAAACTATTTATGCAAAGCTGATATTGAATTACTCATATAGGATTTTGTTCATACCGCCCACCCTACACCTCAACAGAGCAAAAGTAGCCCAAAGAGTAAGATGAATACATAACTATTACGAGAAATAAATGACTCACCTCCTCTTGAGCCAGACCGGGCCGCAGCTGAATCTTTGTGCTCTGTGAAAATCCAAAACATATAGCTGACAAACACACATTCACAGGATCCCTCATCACATCTGATTAAACTCTGGGCTCTTTTTGTGTTTGCCCTCAGAGCACACTGGTAACTCAAGAGAGATGAGCTGTGGTAATTACACTCGTCAGGAGTAGTTCGGAGTTAATTCATTCTAATTACGTGAAGAAAAAAAATAAAAAGAGAAAGAAAGAAAACAGGCTCTCCTGTATACTTATCAGTAATTAAGGGAACCGGGCTGTTTCAGTCACACACAAAGCTCTGGGAATAAAGGTAAATATATCTATACCACTAGCGATACTGAAACTTGTGCATCTAATTACATTAATTACTTCAATATCCATACACATGTATGACTTCAGTGAGACTGTCCTACTTGTTTGGGTTTATATGTGTGTTTTACTGTTTAAAATATATTTTTTAATGTTTTTGAAATGATAAAAAATATCTCGCAATTGCGAGTTAAATCTCACAGTTCTGAGAATTGTGGAAATTATTATAATACGCTAAAGTAAAATCACCAACGCAGAAAAGAAAGAGCTGCTTAATATTTTTGTGAAAATGGTGATGAATAGAAAGTGTAAAATAACAGCATTTATTTGAAACAGTGAAAGTCTGTAACATTACAAAGTCTTTCCTCACCGAATAAAATAAATAAATAAAAATTGAATTTTTGATGGCTAGTGGGAGGGTGTTTACCTGAGGGTTCTGTTTTGCTAGCTCCTCAATTTTATGCCACATTTCTTCCCGCTCCTTTAGTTTGTACTTCTCTCTGAGAAGAACAGTAAAACAATATCTGAGAGAACCACTCCTGTCTGTATGTGCATACATTTGTTTTACACAACTTACTGAAATTTGACCAAAGCAAGGACATTATCAACAATAAATGACAAGATCTTACCAGACACTTTATGTGAGAGCCATCATACACAAACTCTCCCTTATTCTCCCTCATTAACTTACTTCTGCTTCTCAGCCTTGTACTGCTGAGTGCAGTCATCAAACAGCTTCTGGTTCATCTCCATGAAGAGCTTCAGAGCGTTGTAGATAAGCCCATGGATTGTCCTGCAGGAGGAAACACAGCTCTATTAGTCCAGACATTTGAACAGAACGCTATTCCCTTCTGGTGTTTTCAATAGGATCCATCTTAAAAGTAAAATCAGGCTGTGACAATTCCAGAAGAGAAGTGTGGCTGTACTTGTTCCAGTGGCTCTTGGAGTTCTTGTAGAGAGCGGGAAACATGATGGGGAGGATCTTGGCGGCATTGTCACTGATCAGGCTCATGATGTACTCATTGTTCCAGTAATACAGTGCTCTTTCAGCAACCTAGAACACACAGGGTCAATAAATACAGTTAGTATATATACAAATTAGTATCATATCATTAGTGATGGGCATGTTCCTTTAAAAAAGTAATTAGTTATAGTTGCTAGTGACTTCTCACAAATAGTAAATGAGTTACATCATTAATTACCAGAGAAAGTAACTACTCAAATGTGTCAGATAACATGGATGTCCCCAATATAAATATGTTAAATGAATGAAAAGCACACTAAATAGAATAAATTATTATTATAAAACACTAATCTACACTATTTTAATGTTTCTGTGGGACAATGTCACACCTGACACCTATCAAATTCAATTTGTTGTAATAAATATTATCAACTCTCTATGGCAGTGGGCTGAGGGATTTTTCTGAAGAACAGCAGGCAGTTTAACTGTTCAGAACAAACAAACCAAACAAAAAACTAATAATCACGGGTGTGTAAACCTTTGAACAGGATCATTTTATATAAATTCAATTATTATTTTCTCCTGTGGACTAAATGTAAAGATCTTTTATGTGCAATATCTTATTCAGGTGAGTAATAAATAAACAATAACACGCATTTTGTATGATCCCTCTAATTTAAGTACACAAATTAAAATGTTACAGATTCTGTAAACTTTTGACTTCAACTGTAGATCGTTATGAATGCATATACTAGTATTAAAGAGCTTTTCTTATCTAATCTGTCACTCGTAAGTCTCTCAATGTTAAGGGAGTTTGAAAAGTACCACTGTGCTGTAATACCTGGAAGTGCGGACTTGATACACACTTGGCCAGCTGTCTAAAGAGAGGCTCCATGACTTTAACAAATTCTGAGGGCTCAATGACATCCAAGATTTCCTCCAGCTCATTCAGAAACATCACCTCCTTAGGACTGTGGGTCTTGGGCCAGAACTTTAGGAGGCCCATAATCACCTGAGGCAGAAGGCGACAAAAAGCTGTGAGAAGGCCTTCTTTGCTCTCTCAAGTTCACCAAGGAAAGAGAATTCAAACATGAAAACGTGAAAGAAAATGTTATTAATAGTGACAGGAAACAGCAAAGGTGCAGTTGCCAAGGCTGTAAATCTTACAGGTTCAGTGAGGCTGCTGTCCTTTTCCAAAAACTGCACCACACAGTAGGCCAGCTGAAAGCACAGGAAATTACTTTTTTTTAAAAAAGACATTACGAAGAAGAGAATATGATGACTAACATTGAGCCACTGCTATTCTTCAGTCTATTAATACATTGTGCATAAGTCATAAACTATAAGACTTAATCATAAAGCACACACTATGGATACAGAGGAAGGGGTGGGCGATATGCCAGCAAAAAGGTTTCTTTCTAATGCAGTTATGCAAACTTCATTTGACCCCTTTAAATATCACTGTCAATGAGAAAATGTGAAAGTTTTTCTAAAAAAAAAAAAATTGGATCTACTTACTACATCATCAGTCAAAAACCTGAAAACAGTCAGATTTGTAATATTTGTAAAGATGTTTATGCTCATCAAGGCTGCATTTATTTGATTAAAAATAAAGGGGAAAAAAAAATAATATTGTGAAATATTTTTACTATTTAAAATAATAGGCTTCTATTTTAATATACTTTAAAATATAATTTATCTCTGTGATGTAAAGCTGAATTTCCATCAGTCATTACTCCAGTCTAAAGTGTCACATGATCCTTCAGAAATCATTCTAATATACGGATTTATTATTAGAAAGAGATAAACATTGTGATGGCAAATATTTTTTTGGAAACTGCAGTACTTTTTCAGGATCCTTTTAATGAATAAAAAGTTATAAAGAACAGCATTTATTAAAAATATGAATCTTTTCTAACACTATAAATCTTTGCCAACACTTCTTATCAATTTAACACATCCTAGCTGAATAAAAGTTAAAAAATATAATAAATAATAATTTACTGACCCCAAACTTTTAAATGGTAGTGTATATTGTTAGAAAGTATTCCTATTTAAATAAATGCTCTTCTTTTTAATGTTTTATTAATTCAAGAATCAGAAAAAAAAAAAAAAAAAAAAAAAAAAAAATAAATATATATAT
>JAUMHE010000062.1:4629524-4653382 GCA_032359235.1 Enteromius mattozi
GCTGAAAATTCAGCTTTGCATCACAGGAATAAATTAGATTTTAATGTATATTAAAATAGAAAATTGTTATTTTACATCACAATATTAATTTTTTTCCTGTATTTTTGGTCAAATAAATGCAGCCTTGATGAAAATAAGAAACATCTTTAAAAATTATTAGAAATCTTACTGTTTCCAAACTTTTGACTGGTAGTGTAGTTACCGCTGCTAATGCGGTAAAACTTTACTTATGCTTGTTCTGACACTATAAAACATAAAAAGAGAAATTATCAAACATATCACCTCAAATCAAATCAAATCAGGAATAATCATTCCAGAAGAGTCAAAAAAGTCTCCAGAGAGAAGCTCAAAATGGAAAAAAATGTGAGCACAAAAGCAAAAGTGCTCTTCAGCTGCAGTCATGCTAATATTCAGCATAATTGTGCATTTGTATATTTTTCTCCCACAAAAACAGCTCCAAAAGCAGCTAAATAGATGATCGATAACACTGAAACGTCCCAGTGGTGTTGCACTCAATGATTAGCTCTTTTGGAACACCACTCAGCCAATTACACTTCACAACTAACTGTGGTTTAATGCAATTATTGAATGCTCTGAGAATACTGTGGCCTCGACAGCTCATGATCACAAATCCCTACCAAAAGCAATCATTTCTACATTAAAGTCCTCAACAAAAGAGTGTTCTCCTTAAGCGTACCTGTGGGTGATAGACGCTGAGAGACTTGACTTTGTGTAAAGGCAGTAGGACTCTGATGAGGAACATTTTGTGCTCCTCTTTCAGTGGCAGGGCAAAGCCATTAATTATGCTGTGGGAAGAGTGAGAGACCAGTCATGTGACGGACAGGTTCTTTCAAAGTTCAGCAAAGAGAGAAAGACCTCCTCTCAGGTTTGTCATGGCAACACTGATAGCGGTCACACTCACCTTCCTAAGATTTCTAAAAGCTCTGCAATTCCATTGTGATGCTCCGTCTCGTATATAAACCTACAGTGCGAGATCAAGGACATCGACTCAGTGGAGGAGATACCCGTCTCACCTTTTCTCACGCATGCCAAAGTCGGCTCAATCAAACACAGACTTGTTTCTGTCTAGCATTACAGAGTTTATGAATGAGAACATTTCTAGAGCAAAAAGCAGAGGTGGATTAGTCTTGCCTGTAAAATATATTGTTGATCTGCCGGCGAATGTAGGCTCTCAGGCCGAGGAACTTTCCGTAGATGCGGTGCAGGATGGTTTTCAGGAAGTCCCGTTCTCGGGGGTCTTCACTGTCGAAAAGCTCCAGAAGCTGAAAAGGAATAGGAGTCATAAGATGTGTTTTATAACCCAATTTGTCTGCAAAAAAACTTGTGTTTTTGAAACAGTTATGAATTGGTACCGTAACCTGGTACTGTGGATTTTTACTAAAAGGTGAGGAGTTTGCATCTATGCTAATCTGATAGATGGCTCCCAATCAGACTGAAAGCCTTGAAGTAAACATTTCAATCGATTTGACTGAGCTCAAGCTGAATGAAATTTTGTTTTGATTAAAAATATACTGAAATAATCAGCATGTAAACACTATTTCCCCAGTCGGCTTCAAAAATATATGCATTATGCATATTTTCTTCACGAGTTTTACGTCGTAAGAGCATGTGTATGTTTACTCATGTCTCATGTCTTATGAATTCAAGACTAAATATTTGCTAAAAACCTTATCTGACAAATGCCAGCTGTCGGTTTAGGGTCTGGTCACTTCACACATTTTCTTTTTCTGATCAGACAGCCATCTAAATCGTGCAAACACCAGGTGTTAATGCACTCCAAAATGCTTTCTTTTTCAGAGGGTATTCATTTTGCTCACTCTTACTGTGGCCTCATATCTTTTGCTTAAATTGATGTGAACTCAGTTAAGTTTACATGCAGTGCAGGAACTGAAGATCAGGTTTATAAATGGAGGAGACATTTTAACACATTAGATAGCTATCTGATCAGTAAAAACATATTTAAATTAAAATTTCCTGGTAATTTACTCACCACCATGTCATCCAAGATATTTATGTATTTTTTTCTTCAGTGGAAAAGAAATGAAGGTTTGTGATGAAAACATCCCAGGATTGAGTGCACATCAATGGACTCCAAACGACTGAAGGTCAAAATGACAGTTTTAGTGCAGCTTCAAAGAGCTATAAACAATACCAGACGTAGATGAATGAGGGTCCTAGCTAGAGCTTTATAAACACAAATATTCGCCTTGCTCTGTTCTGCAATGCGTGTAATACGTCATTACATTGAAAAGGTCATGCTTGGCGTAGGCGGAAGTACAGAGTCAGTGTTTACAAATGTGGAGGAGGACTGTTCAAAAGTTATGAAAATGTTCAAATGTATTGGTGTCAGTTTATTGTTTAAAATAGTCAAATTGTGACTTTTCATAGATTCGGTACTTCTGCCTATGTCAAGCATGAACTTTTCAATGTAATGACGTGTTATGCGCGTGGCAAAGCAAAGCAAGGCGAGCATTTGTGTTTATAAAGCCTATACATTTTTAGAGTCCACTGAAGATCACAATATCCTGGAATGTTCTCATCAAAAACCTTAATTTCTTTTCGACTGAAGAAAAAAAACAAAAAAAACTTGGTTGACAGATGACAGAGTAAATTACCAGAAAATTTTAATTTGAAAGTGAACTAATCCCTTAGATGTGCCAAAAAAAACCAAAACCTATACTCATGTTAACTCCAGTGACATTATTAAAGTGCCTTTCTTCGGTTCTAAATGCAGTGACTGGGTGCTGAAGATTTCAGAACATGCTTAAAGCATATTTAAATATGTGAATCGCATTGCAATGTTTGGGGCTCATAATAAAAATACATTTTATACATTCCAAAACTAACTGCATGTAAACATAGCTAGTGGAACGCTTCTAGAACAATAACGTTTCTAGGTCCAGAATACTGCTCTAGATATCAGTCCATGGGGGAAAAACTGATTCACCAATAATTCAAAGTGATGCTGGCATGGTGATTACACCCTTGCTTTAAACTTGACTTGGTATTCTACACAGGCAAGTGCTGATCTCTGCACTGCTACACGCTTGTAAAACCTGTAAGAGCAGCTGGCCTCTCTGACACTCACAGCAGAGGGAGTGTGTCTCTTCCTCTGATAGTGTGCCGGTGAGGACAAACCGTGATGCAGCTATAGGTCAGAAGAAAGGACACTCACCGAGAGTACAAACTTTTGGTCGATGTATTTTTTGGCAATGTTGGGCTGGAAGTCAGGTGACTCCAGGAATCTTAAGAAGAACTCGTACACCAGCTGAGGAAAGGAGAAAGAGGAGGTGAGAAGGAGAGATAGTCATAAAACTCAATACTAATACATGATTAATGTAACTGTCTGGTCCTCTTTGCCACCAAAACAATAAATGCTGTCAGTTCCTGAACAAATGGGCTTTTTAATCATTTGAGACAGACGCTTTGTTCCAAAACCTAGTGAACTGCTTTGCTGCAACCTCAACGCTCTACATGAGCAGTAAAACTGTGACCAACACAAATAGCGCTGTTTTTGATTATGGCTTTAGCATAGTGCTATTCATAGTTATGGTAACTACTTGTGACCTATTAACTACAACTTTTCCCTCCACTTTTCTACATCACAGAGTGGGTTTATTCTCATAACACCACCCAAATGTTTGCAAAGAAAGAAGGTGCAGATATTATTCTGGCTGTAGTGTTGCTGCAGGCGCCATGTTCTGGAGACGCTGTGTGCTGTTGTGAAAGTGAAACTACTTTCTTTGTGCTTCCAAAAGAGTTGGCTGCAGCATCACGTTATGGTAAGAGGTGTAACATTTCCATCAGACGCTTGCCGTATTCGGCCAATCACAGTGCACTGGATGGCTGGCCAATCAGAGCACACCTCGCTTTTTTAGAACGATGAGCTTTGTACAAATCGATCCTTTTCAAGAGGCGGAGCTTAGAGCAGAAACAATGTACAGTATGTGGAAAATAATGTGTTTTTTGCACCTTAAACCGCATAAACGCATTCCATTACACCAAATACACAAAAATGTTCTTTTTATCAACATCATATGACCCTTTAAGTTTGAGTATTGTGTAGGATTAGGGAGGTAGAATAAGTGCTTAATTAGCACTAATAATAAATGTCTAATATTCTAGTAATATGCATGCTAGTAAGCAACTAATGGTTGTAACCGTAAAATAGTTAATGTAGTAACTATTAATAGTAAAAAAAATTCTCTCCAAAATAAATAATTCAGTATCAAGACATTTTTATAATGAATATTTGAAGTTATTTTCCCCTGAGCTCAGTGCATGTGGTTCACCACAAAGGACATGTATTATGCCACCTTAAATTTAGCCAAATTCAAAGTTGATGAACACTGAAGACTTGGATAACTATGACATTATAGTGTTGATAATATAAAGGCGCACACACCTGCAGGTGAGGCCAAGCTGCCTCTAGAGTGGGTTCGTCCTCCTCTGGGTCAAACTCTGCTCCCGTGGGGTTGGAAGAGGGCGGCAGAGTCCTGAACAAGTTCACAGAAAACTGGAAAGAAATACATATTATCAGTCATTATGTGAACAAAGAAACTACCTATTCTAAGAATATATTAAAAGAACTGTAATATTTCTATCTGAAGTGTAAAAGAAAATTACACATACAAATACTAACAGAGTTCTCACAATATACATATTTTTGTATCAGGATATCAAGTAATGTTAAGACCAAGTGAGTTGTAATATTTAGTATTGTAGTTGTATTGCTTGACTTTCACACAGAAAAATGACCATGAAGTCCAAATGCTTACTTTAAAACGGTGTCTTCAATAAGCATTACAAATCCCAAACCTCTATAAAACCCATCATGAGAGTCACTTGTGCCGTTGCTTCATTGCACATGCACTATTTGTAAGGGTTGGCTTATGTAGAGATGTGTCAGAAGTACTTCTTTTGCCATCAAATGTCTTTTTAGGATGTGTCAAATGAGTTCATCACTCAATTCCCATGTTGCATTCCTTTTTGAAGCACTCTGTGTTACCTTATATGTGAACAACACATGAAATAAAATCTGTTCCATAACTTAGTTACATGATAAGTGCATTTTATTTCAAGTAAGTACAATGGATACTATTAAGTACCTAATTAGGTAATTGCTCTGTATTATGACACCTTAATATAAAGTGTTGCCCAATTTTTATATGCATATATACACACACACACACACACACACACATCTCTGCAAGCATCTGTGACCTTCATATTAATGTTTGCACACTGAAAATTCTGCACTAAAACTCATTTCAGGCAGTTATGAACCAACTCCACGGAAAAGTCATCCTTCTTTAGCTCCTGTAATGAATCCATGGCATTAAATATGTAAGACCCAAAACATCAACTCCCTCTGAAGTGACAAGTGGTAAGATACTGCTTATTACTGCTGTCCCAAAATGGCTGAGAGGAAGGACAGGAGTGTTACTACTGCAGAGGGGCGGCACTGCTGTCTCTATCAAGATGACGCAATGTTTCGACCACAGCCTCAGACTAGAGTCGACTCAGACCTCCAGACGGGAGAGGGAGGGGCGAGACATTCTCTCTCACACATCACACAGAGACGCGAGAGCGGGACATGACAGTCTAATGAGTGAATAAGAGTCAGGGGACAATGTGCATCTGAAAGCAAGAGATTTATAATTGCGATTGTCTTGCAATACAGTTGCAAGATTTATGAATGGGAAGCGGGCTAGCTTTTAATAAATGTTCACAATATAAACCAAGTAACTTTACTTCACAATGTATGTGTATGCACAAATTTGTAAGACTTTAAGAACTAACCATGATTTAACAAATGTTAATAGTGTTATTTGATAACACTAGTTAATGAACATGAACGATCAATGAACAATACATTTATTACACTATTAAGTAACCTTTGTTAATTTTAGTTAATAAAAACAGTAATTCATTGTTTGTTCATGTTAGTTTACAGTGCATTAACTAAATGTTAATAACACAGCATGCAAATTTAGTAATGCATTAGTTAATGATGAAATTAACTAATACTAATAAATGTAGAAGTATGCTTAGTTCATGTTAAGTAATGTTACCTAATGAACCGTATTTGTTACCATTTTAATAATAACATTTATTATAAATGTATGAAAAACCACAAGCACGCATGGCCTTGTAATCGTGTTTAAAAGTTAAAGTTCATCTTAATACAACTATAATCATGCTGAAGTATTTAAAGCTGGCTAATGAAAGATCTGTAATCTGGGTCTGTATAAAAGGTGTTCGTTGTGAGAACTGGTGAGAATGACAAGATTCATTTTTATCTCACATTTGCGTTTACATCAGTTTACGTTCATAGAGGGGTTTTTTCGTTTATCAGATCTCCTCTTTGAATTATAAATGGCTGAAAGAAAACGCAGGTGTCTAGGCCTTGATTTATGATGGCTAATTACCCATAATTCCCTGGTGTACATTTACACTTGAGCAGATTTTATCTGGCTGGTAATCACCTCTGCATCGGTCAGGCAAAAGCTATTACCTTCAATTGGTCGCAGAGGATGTGTCATAAGCAGGGGTGTGTACTCGCCAACTCCTGACCAGATGAGAGTCAGCTAATCAATGTGGGTCAAATGGAAAGAAACAGTGGAACTAATGTTTGACATACATGTGTACTGTGTACAGATCTACAACTGCGTGTGCTACAGAAACCAAACGGACTCGGTCACATACTCAAACAGAGAAAATTACTTCTTGTGATTAAATCAGATCAGATGAAGAATCATGATTTTTATTTATTTTTTCTTTTTTTAACACTGCCTTCCAAATGTTTGGAAACCCCATAAAAAAGTGGCATAAACTGGCATAAACACTTTTTAATTTGTGATAATTTTGCACTGATAAGGGACAACACAAACTAGAAGAACATATTTTATTACATAAACAGTTTATACATAGAAAATACTTCAAAATTTTGATTCATCAAAATATCCAGCATTAGCAGCTATTACAGCTCTGGATAATCTGTGCATCCGAGCGGTCTGTTTATTCAAACATTGACTTGATATATTACTCCAAGCCTCCTGAAGGACTGACCAAAGATGAATCACACTGGTTGGACACTTCTTACAGACATCACGGTCCAGTTCCTGCCATAGCAGCTCAACTTTGATATATCGCCAATATTATGTAATCAAAATGAAAATTATTATTGCTGGTCTTCAATGATAATGTTAAGCTACTTTAATCCTTAAAGAGCATTTTTGGGCAGCCTCACACACCTGCACTTTTCTTCGTTTTTTCAGAACTATTCTAGCAGTTAGCATCAAGTGCCATATATCAGGAGAACTTGAAGATTAAGTCTAGATCATTTAAATTCTCAATTTTCCTTCTGTTTTTCCTAAGAATTAATGAATTTATAGAATTTTAAGAAAAACGCAAGCAACAATTTGGTCTTTTTTTACGATGTACTCAAACAGAAACTCCTGAAGTTTGGATTTTTTTCTCTAGAAAGTTGTATCTGGGCGTTTTACGCTTCCAAATAAAATTTTGTCTAAATATTACATTCCCCAAGCAAGTTATAGCCATTTATTTCAATATCGTCATAGGCGCTTTCAGTGAAAAACAGGTCTATTTAGTTCACTAACATTGGTTTACTAACATGTCCAAAAATATTTAGGGAGAAGGAAAATAGAAACGGTATTATATAATAACAAAACTAAGTAGAAAAGTCACAGTAAAAATACTTTTTTGGGGGGGAAATATATTTTCAATTATGAGCAATAAACAGAAAACTGAAGGAGAATCTCCGCTGCATGCGACTTTTTAAAGCATTCAGATAGGATTAGTGGTTCAAAAGTTATTAAACATTGCTGTCTCGGTCTTTGAGGGTTAATGTACAGTATTTGCACCAAAAAATGATAAGGATTTATGCTGATACCATCCAAAACCACACTTGGGTGTTTCCAAACATTTGGAGGGCAGTATATATAGGTTGCCGTTTTATTGTGTACTATATCCCTGAATCCTTCATACCACTTGTCACTTTGAATAAGTTCTTGTGAAAGGTGAGTCACACAATGCAGTGCAGCTGAGGCATCACCCAGTGTGTTCACAATTGAGGGATCTCAAGATGGTATGAGAGGATTAATGTTGCCATGGAAACTGAATTAAAGGGGCAATGTTCCATTAAAAAAAAAGATTATATTTGAAAAAACTGCCAAGTGATTTTTGAAATGCAGTACTTTACTTAGAGTCAGGGTTGACCACTGAAGGGCGATAGGGTGCTGTGAACTAAGCCACACATGTCTTATATGAACGAGCACCATGTATGAAAAGCAATGAGGGTGTGTAAATGTTTGTGCCCCCTTACCATGATGACAGCTTCAGGGTAGATGGACTCTGTGACCACGTCGCGGTTGTGTGTGATGTACTCCACCATTTCATTGAGCCCGGCTCGCTTCACCTCTTTGTACTTGAGATCACTTAGTGGATCGGTCACAAAGTCGAACAGCACACAGCACTGCCGCAGTTTCTGGACAAACAGTTCCTCTCGATCGATGGGTGGGGCATCTAGAAGGGGAGACCCAATAAACAAAACAGCGTGAGTGACGCCCGTCAGGCAGGAGATGGGCGGCAGGCAAAACAGTCAATCAAAGAGACCTGGAAAGATTTCCAGAGCTCTTACTGTGCTATTTCACACCAACGCACCGTTTAGGAGGCTCTTTGGTCGGCCAGTTTCATTTGCACCTTCCTCTCACCTTGACCATGAAACTCACATGTCTGTCTGTGTGTTGTGAACTGTGTGTCCCTGCATGAGCTTGTGGAAAATAGCACTGTTGTGCCAAGACAGCACACTGCTGCAATTATAAAAACAGGCTATAATGGCTGGACTGGAATCAGGTGACCAAGTACTGCAGATGGGCAATATAGCCTACTGAATATTCATTATATATTCATGCTTTTGCTGACTATATACGCTACCATTTAAAAAGGTTTTGGATTGGCGAGTTGTTTTTTAAAGTTTCTGAAAGAAATGCTCATCTGCATTAATTTGACAGAAAACATGTTGCAATTTAAAATAATTTATATTTTAATATAACAGCAAAAGGTGAATTGTCAGCATCATTACTCTTGTCTTTAGTGTAGCATGATCCCTCAGAAATAATTCATATATGCTGATATGTTAAAAACAGCTGTCCTGCTTAATATTTTTGTGAAAAGGTTTTGTTTTTTTGTGTGCAAGTATAAATTATAGGAACTTTGTGAATATTAATTTGACAAGCTTCCTAAAAACAAGGTTAAAACAAATCATTAGACTACTTTTGTCATTTTTAACTTTGAATTAGGCAGTTCAATTAATTTCTATGCAACAATACTTTAAACTGATGATTATTCAGTTATTATTTTGCATCCCCTCACGTGGCATTTATTTTTCACATATTAAAATTGTATGCAGGAAATATATGCTTATTTTATTACTTTTTATTTGTATTACTTTTAATATAAATATTTTACAGCTTATTTTAAATGTATTTAGCATTTTGTAGCTGACTATTGTGTTTTTTCAAGCCATTACACAGAAAATATACAAGAAGAAAGACTGGCAATTATTTGTTTTAGCTCTATTATCAGTTAGTTAAATTGTATGTTTCACTACTAGAGTAAGGAAAAACATTTAGTCAGCAAATGTTGAATGTTGAAACTCCAACAAGTGGTCTTGAAATACCCGAATCAATAAACTAGCTGTGATGTTTCATTTTAAAAATCACTCCGAAGAGGTGTTTTTTGTTAAACAGAGCCTGTCTATCGATATGGACAGCACAGGGTAATGAGGAAAGGATGGGGGATCGATCCACTTTTGAGCAGCACTGGGGACAGAATGAAACGCAGGACTAAAATCTGGGGCACAGATGACAGCTTCAGTGGATCTATATTAAACAGGATCCACCGAGAGCTGCACTGCAGCAGCTCCATCAGAACACTCAAACGTCCCTTTCACATGTCACCAAACACAAAGGGCCCAATGACTGAAACGACAACATAATTGCAGCAGCCACCTCAGACAAATGACTTCTATTGTCAGATGTTTTCATTATCAATTTCTTTGAGAGATGGTGCCCCGTGCGCAAGTATGAAGCACACGTGTAATTTCTGTAACCCCGCTGACTCAAGTGAATTCTTTCCACGATGCTTTAAGCTGCCGGAGGACAGGAGGATTTCCAGAATAGCTGCAGTCCATGAACCTCGACATCCTGCACCAGGCCTGCAGTCTGAAGTAGGAGTGTGTGATTCGTTATGCAATGCCAGAGGAGAAGCTCTGAGTGATGAGAGGAGGAGGAGGAGGACGGTAATGGAGGTAGAGGATGGCCTGCAGCCAGCAGGTTTTCTGCTGATGAATGCACAGGATGGCTTTCATATTGATCTAATCAAATCAAATATGCACTAGTGTATACAGATAAAAGCATGAAGTAAAATAATCAGAGTCAGAAGACAATCATAAACGGTGGGGATGAAACCATCAGGAAATTTGAGGCAGCTAATATTTTATTTGACCACTTTTACGTAATTAGGGGTTGGCAATATAGCAGTCAAAACTACAGAGATAAACAATACAGTGGTATAAATGTGTCAATGCTTATAAATGCATTCCAATGTACATTGTACATACAAACTGGGATGTTCCCGTGATAACACAGCAGTGTGAGTGTCAGCAGATGACGCTGTTTTAATGTCATGAATGTGTTTTTATTGTTGTTATAATCATGTCATAATCTTTTGGTGTTCCTCAATGAATCTGAGAACAGCTGAAGATAATGAGGACATTATATCACTCCCATTGACAAGTGCATCGCAAAAGACTACATAATGACACACATGTGCTCTGCTGATCATATTGATTTGGAAAATGCCCGTGAACCGATCAATGATAATGATATGCGTTATCATTACACCCCATATAATAAATAAATATATACACACACACACATATATATAGACAGATGGATGGATGTATAGATGTATAAATAACAGTATACATATTTTTACGTAACAATAGCTTTTGAAAATAATACACAATACAATTGCAACTTCATATAATGTATTATAAATTTGAATGTATTTATAGGAGGACACATTTATACCACTGTATTGTGTGTTTGTGTGTGTGTGAGAGAGAGAGAGATTAATGGCCAAAGAATAAGATTACTGTGCTATTTGATATTTTACTGATAATGTACCACAGTTTCACAGAAATCATATTGGAATGCATTCTGAAGGATCATGTGACACTAATGATGCTGAAAATTCAGCTTTGCCATTAAAATGAATAAACTGTATTTTAAAACATTAAAATAATTTATAATAATATTTACTTTTTTTAACAAAATAAAATGTAACCTTGAGCATAATAGACTTATTGTAAAAATCCCACTCAGTCCAAACTTTAAAATGATAGAGAGATGTCTACAAGCAGCACTAGGACTCACTGTGATCTAAGATGTCTCTCTACAGGGTTGTGTATAAGTAATGCCAACCACTAATAACTAAGCATTTGCAGGGAGACAATTCTGTGCCATTAAGACAATTACAAGATAAACTGTTATTACTGTTATCAGAGAGAACACATATCTCTGGTGAGCTCTTAAATTGGATTTGTCACAGAGTGACACCTGTGAGGCTGGGAGTCTCTACTGATGCATTAGACTGCCAGCACTCACGTTACATCAATACTACTCAGATTTGTATCCAGTCACTATTTCTTTTGGCGAACAGCTTGGTGAATAAGCAGAAAAATCTGAATTTCATATTTTATTTTTCAATATCACCAAGCATGAGCATCTGAAAAAAAATGGGTGAGGAAGCAAATAAAGTACAAAAAAGAAACTCCACGCAATGCAATTCCTACTTTACCGGAGCTCTCTGAATGTGTGCGTTCCTGCATGCAGAAGTTTAATATATCTTCCCTGATTTAGACCTTAAACATGTCTCTGTATGAATTGATGGTGTAGAGGTGGTTTTGTTTTCTCATCTCACTTAATGAGGACATAAACTACTGTTACTATCACACAACATTTCTTCCATGCTTTAATTTCAATAGTAGACTCTCTTTGTTAGCCAAAAAATAAAAAGTTACAATTTTAGTTAATTTATTGTCCTTTTGGAAATTATTTTTACATCAGTGGCAACTCTTCAGTGAGCAACAACAATAATCAACAAATACAAATTAAAGAATAGATTAAATTAATGTTTTATTAAAATTAATATTTTAAGAATAAACTGAATAAATTATTAAAGTTTAATACATTTAAATGTTTTTAAATTTGGTAACAAAACATATGGTGAGAAAAAATAAAATATTTCATAGGGCCCTTTTTGTTGAACTTTCAATATATTAATGTGAAATTGTATACGTTTTATGATTTTAATTTATTACACATGTTTTTTGATTTCATCAAAACATTCAAATGTAGTCGAGAAAAATTAAAACGGCTGAGAAAAAAAAAAAAAACCCTGAAAAAACTGAATTTGAAAAAAAATATATGATAGAATTCGGGGAAAAATAAAACAGATTTTATAGAGCCCTACATCCTATAATGAAGGGTGGACAATCAATTATTAAAGCTATATGGATGGAGCAAGACAAATAAGTGAACCGCATAAAACAGACTGGGAAAAGGCACTGCCTCAGCCCACACAACGCAGACATTTTAGCAGCACAGGGTCAAATGTCTCACAGAGGACCTATTCGATTATCTCAAAGTTGTCACAACTCCAGCAAATCAAATGGGTATGTGACCACAACCCTGGAGCTGCAGAACCCGCAGGGACCGTTTATCTCTCTCTCCGTCTCTTGTACACATACACACACAAATGACACAGAACACACAGCCTCGGCTTGCCATTTAGTCCACAGTGATTATTGCTTAATGAGCCTTGCGTTTCCTTGAGTCCTGCAGATGGAAAGCACTGGGAGGGAAGCCCTTATGAATGCAGGACTGACTTCCTGTCTGTTGTTAGGCCTACGCCAGAAACATAAGCTGCCTTCTGCGAGAAGCACAGAAAAATATTTTACATTAGCTTTAATGTTGAGAATTTTTAGGGCTGCAAGGGGAAAGTATGGAGTAAAAAAATGTCATTAAACAAACAATTTGGAGATTTAATGTGAAAATGATTACAAATTGCAATGCTACAGGTGATAATTATAAATGTATTTATTTTCTATTTATTTTAATACACATCTTTCACGTCACAGTCCATGTCCATTTACTGTTGCATTGCTCTAGCATAATCTGATGAAGTCGATCACTGCAGTCATGACTCTATTTAAAAAGAGAGGAAATAATCTGCAACATCTTTTAATCTTCTTAAACTTATAATGCTTGTTGCAAAAAAAAATCTGAGATTTAACGTAAAAATATATATGTTTACAGACTTTACTATTAAGTGTGATTAATCGCAATTAATTACAGAAAGCGGTGTGATAAATTAACTAGTTTTTTAGCAGTCAACAGCAATAGCATTTAGTTTTTTTTGCTAATTTTTAATATAAACACTTAAGGCCTTAAGGAATTTCTAAATGCAATGATAACATAGTTCACTAGCCAACATATAACAGATGAAGAAGTTCACCAAGCACAAATGATATCCAAAAATAACAACAAATGTCTCTCGAGGCATCTCCATAGCAAGATCATAATGTGACTATTGTAGACCAACTCAAAGAAAACACCCAGTGCTTTTGAAGAGCACATGCAATAACCCCAGGGCTCCCAGACAGATGTCAAGAAAGAGGGAGGAGCAGTTGTGCATGGTTCTTAGGGCGAGTGGATTAAAATAGCCTTTTTAAAATGATAAGCGGTCACATAGTTGTGTCATGTGATGCTTATAAACTCACAAAACCAGAACAGCAGCTATTAATGCTAGCATTTGAACTCTTGTCCCACACAACCAATGGGATCTATGTCCTCTCTACAGATGTGCCTCCAGCAACCAACACACTGAGCCGGGTTCAGTGCAACAGCTCAAGTGTTTAGGGTCATATGAGATCTTGAGCTAAACTTAACCCAGACTAATCATCCAAGTTACAACCCAATGACTTGTGTGTGCTGGCAAACCAAACAGGATTGAATGCACTTTCTTCAGTCAGGTGGTGAAGCTCCTACTGCACATATGATATTGTGAAAAGATTTAATCAAGGATGCCAACCATATATGTAGGTATAACCCCAGCCTCAGTGGAATAATCATCACTGCCCTTCAGCAGCACAGCACAAACAGGCAGTCATAAGACTGAAAATTAACCTCCACAGGCTAATCACCATCACCAGAGCAGTTCAGAGCCTGCCAAACATGGATTTCTAATACAACCACCATACTCTAAAACTGAAATAAAAACAATACTGTGCATTACACACCTTCCCAAACAAAAGCATAGCCAAACTGAATCTTTTTTTATGCTCAGATTATCGTAGGTTTGCAAAAAACCTCAGCAGTCAGAGTGATGCTTCTGTGACAGTCCTGTATGCCTCACACAATGATCAGTCTTTCTACTGCGTGCATGTCTGTATGGTATACTGAGATCATGCTGCTGCAGGCGAGCACCACATGATACACAATGTTCTTTACAAAACTGCGAAAATATAAGCAAGCACTCATTCGAAAGCCTGTTGAAATATGTTATCTTGAAACTTACATAATCCACTTATGTTGGAAAACAGAGCACAGAGCTTGCAGAGAATTGATCTACTTGCCACACACAGCCAAAATACATGCATGCATAAATTATACATGCTGTCGTCTGCATTCTGCCTCTACCTGTATCAACTGTTACTCCACTGATGTATTTCTAATCGAGTCTTCATTCATAATAAATATTACTTCTAGCGTGCCCGTTTTAAACACACTAGTAACATTACCATGTACAAACTCGATTATGAAATAAAAAACGATACCTGCCTAAATTGTTGACAGATATGTTTGTTTTTTAAATGAGAGCTAGTGTTAAAAAGGATATCATTTTTGCTGTGGACTCTTAAAATGTCCCTGATACATGCATATGCCAGTAAAGTAAAAATCACTCGCTTTAATGAAATTCCTTGACAAAAACACTGAGCTGGTTTGGCTTAGTTCTCACACAAATACAGGAAAAGGGAGATCTCCATGCTTCCTCTGTTTGTTTGCCATGTGGACATCCAGAGACAGTGCCAGACCACTAGAAACAGCGTTGCCTGGGCCAGAAACAAACACACGGAGACATTGTTCTTGATGCATACATCTGTTTGGCGAAGGTGACTACGTGTAATGGTCAAGGCTCCAGGAGAAACACTCATGACGCATTATGTAACTAAGTATTTTAAGACACGGCGTGGTTAAACCAGACCATTGTTGTAGCATGTAGATGCACAACATCACATTGCGACAGTCACTGCAGCAATTACTTCTACCACAAGGGAAAACCAAAGTGGTGTTTCGCTTTATAGTAATAATAGAAACAGCAACTGATGCTCTTCTCGAAAAGCGAGCATCATTCTTGTAGTTATGAAACCACGGGGACTGACGGTTAACTGCCTTCCTCAGGGCACTACTACTTGGAAAGAGCAGCGTTTAGGTGCAGGTTGTGTGGGGTCACATGATGAGACAATCTATATGAATGTGCTGATCATGTCTGGAAAATGACAGTTCAGCTCTAGAGCCCTTAGACTCCTGTCACCACAGCTCGAAACCACTGATGTACATCAGTCACAAACAGCCTGTGCTTCACTTGGTCGGTGGAAAAACAGCTATTCAGGACTGAAAATACATGTGACCACAACACATTGTAGTGTAAATACTAAAGCAAGAAAATCACCTTGACAGTGCAAGCGCTTCACAGTAGAGCTCTTCACAGAGGACCCGAGACCCGACCCGGGACCCGTGCGAGTTCGGGTCTATATTTGAAATGGTTCTAAATATATGGTTTGTATTGTTTTATCTTACTGGAGAAGAGACTGTTATTGAACATGCACGCAGTAAAGTTAACCGCATTATTCTGTGCGTTTTTGAAATAAATAAATAATTGCGCAGAGTCTTTTACAACCTACAAAAGGTATTGTTATTGTAGTTCAAAAGGGTAAACAGTCGAAGCTGACTTAAGATGGAGAAAAAAAGTATTGCATTAGTCATTCGTCACGACCGTGACCGCGAGTAGACTATTAAAGCTGGAATAGTGGATTAAGAAGGGCCTTTCTGTCGGCAAGAGAGAAGAACAGCCTAACATGGATGTGAATTTGATGCCAAGGAGGTTTGTACGCATCGCACAAAGTCAGGGAGAAGGCTACTAACAGTAGTTACGCCAAAGAGTTTTTTTTTTTCCTTCGCAGTTTGCTGTGCAATATGTGCCGATCGTCTTCCCAGCCGGGTTCGGGTCCAAGTAGTACATTTAAGGTATTTCTGAGGTCTTCACGGGTTCGGGTACCACTCTAAAATAAAATACGGGTCTGGGTCGGTTCCGTCCAGCACATTTACGGGTCTCTTCAGGTTCGGGTACGAATTTTTGGACCCGTGAAGACCTCTACTTCACAGCATTTGTGACTAAGAATAGTTGGTGCAAACTAGTGCTGCACAATTATGAAAAATTCATAACTGTTGATTGTTTCGATCGTTAATTATGATTGTCACAATTTACACTGAATGATGCTTAAACAACTGTTTGAAGCTACTGCATGCCATATTTTTACAAGCTGAAAACACTAACTGATAAACCTTTATTGCTTTTCTATGATATTAAAGGAATAGTTCACCCAAAAATGAAAATTCTGTCATCATTTCCTCACCTTCGAGTAGTTCCAAATCTTTATGAATCTCTTTGTTCTGCAGAACACAAAGGAAGATATTTTGAAGAAGGTTTGTAACCAGGCTGTTTTGGTCGCCGGTAACTTCCATGGTGTTTTTTTTCCTACTATGGAAGTCAATGGTGACCCAAAACAGCCTGGTTACAAACTTTCTACTTGAGGGTGAATAAATGATGACAAAATGTTCAGTTTTGGCTGAACTATTCCTTTAAGCCTCAAATGTCAATTATATAACCCTTAAGATTACCTGTAGAAAGAAAAAAAAACAACAAAACACATCTTAAGCACACAGAATAACATCAGTGGACTCTGAACGATTAAATAAATGTGACATCCGTAATAACTGCGATTAGAAAAACGATTAATTGTACAGCCCTAGTGCAAACTAAAATACATTTAGGAGCCCCAGTGAGTGCTTAAAAATTAAAAGCATCTTAAATGGTATAATAAACATCTTAATTTTAGATCTTAAATTGGGGAATGAAAAAACAGGAAATTTCAGCCTTGAACTTATGAACTTCATAAGGCTTTTATTTAATTAAAAATAAACGAATGCTTCATATCCAAAAACTTCTGTGCCCCTAAAGTGTTTTAACACGCGCCTAGATTTTTTAACCTGGGTGTAATAAGCATCAAACAGTCTTTTTTGGGCAACCAAACATGCACAACAACGCAGTAAATGTAAGCAGTCACAAAACAGACACCCTCTTCTTGATTACAAGAGGTCAAAGGAGACATTTTGCTGACCGTTTGTGCCCGGATGACCACCTGAGATAGATATTAATTACAGGTCCAAACAGGAGCTAATAAGATGAAAACAGCACAATAGCTGATGGATAAATTCATCGAAACCATATGCTTTCTAGGGACAATCCACATTGTACAAAAAAGAAATGGAAAAGTAACAGGCTTGATTAGATTGGAGATTAGACTCTCTAAATTGTGAGCTGTGGCAAGGTTTCACTGTCCTACTTAGTGCAGACACTTGCACTGCTGATCCAATTACCGTCTATGGGTTGTCATGCGCTCAAACTCCCTCCGTGGCCAGACAGGAAGGACTCTCCCTTACTGAGACTATGTCTGAACACCATGAGCACAAGAACAGAGATGAGACACATTAAAAATACATCCAATGACGAGAAACGAGCGAAAGCTCTCAATATCAATTCCAAATGTATTTGAAATTAGTAGGCCTATATATTAACTATTAAATACAGTTTAAGACCCAGTTTATC
Source organism: Enteromius mattozi (assembly GCA_032359235.1). Lineage (NCBI taxonomy): Eukaryota > Metazoa > Chordata > Actinopteri > Cypriniformes > Cyprinidae > Enteromius > Enteromius mattozi. The sequence continues at coordinate 4,647,585 of JAUMHE010000062.1, forward strand.
GATTCCAAATTTACTAGATGATTCGCTGGAATAAAACACTTGATGGGTCTAGGGACCTTCTTTTATTCATCCAAAAAAGTGATAACTTCTGTGGAGTAAATTACGCTTTTATGAATGCACTGTCCATCCTGTCCAAGGTTTACGGAAATCATACAACCCTAGTTGTGTTTTGAAGAATTGCAGGGGTGACATTATGTCACAGGGTCTCTCTCTGTCTCTGTGTAGCATACACGATCATATGCGTTCTCAGACACCGATATTGATATAATGTGAATCAGTACTCGGTAGCACTGACGCAATTCAGTCAGTACCCTTAAAAGTACAGAGTTGAGTATACAACCCTAGATGTGTCTCACTTTAAACAAAGCTCCACAGTAACACAGTAATTATTTGTGGGTCATGTGAGGCTGCCCTCCAACAGTTAACACAACTAGCACCATTCACTGTGAAACAACAACAGATCACTTGATCTTTCCACGAAATCATCAACAAAGTAAGAAGAACTGTGAGAGAAGACTGTACTGTTTTGGAGTCGTTTCTACCTTTGAGGGCGGGAAGCTTCTGCAGTTCCCGGTTCTTGCTGAGGTTGAATCGTGACGAACTCTGTCGACGCTCCTTCTTTACAATCTGAGGCCCACCTGAGTACTTAATTTTGTTGAGCTGAGTGGGAGGTGGAGTGCTGTTGCTCGGACGCTTGCTGGCCGTCTGCTGGGCCTGGAAGAGGAAAAAAAACCCACAATGTTCAGAATAGGAATATTATACTGTTCTATGCCATTGCACCACTTTTAGTGGCAGAAGGTCAGACTCCAGTGTCTTCCTGATGGCAAACACAATAGAAGAGACAAAATACAGCGACCAAAGAGGAAATAGGCGATCCTGCTAATCAGATGCAGAAGACATACAAATTCTTGGAAGCATTTTATTTGGAAATATTTGGATACACCCATCAGTGCAAGATGAGTCAACAATATTTTTGCTCTGTTTTCTTGAAAGAGAAAGACTATAAATTTTAAATGCATGTATCTACTAAAAGCAAATAGTCTACTTTAGGAGTATAAATGACCTTAAAGATAATACAGTAACAACTATCAATTTAATTTATTAGGTCTTTAAAACAACTGACTTCATTGTCTACAAATGCATCAGTTAAATGTATGCATCTTTCTGGGTGTTTCCCTCTAGATCAACAGGTATCTTCTATGGTTTGAATTTAATTTACACATTTAATATAAATATTAAAACTAGTGCTGTCATATGATTTATCCCATCCAAAATAGAAGTTTTTGTTTAGGTAATACACGAGCGTGTATATTTATTATGTATACATAAATACAAACACATACACGCATATATATAGATATATATTTAAGAAAAATGTTACATTTGTATATTAAAATAAAAAATAATAATACAAATATATAAGTTTATACACATGTAAATATTTCCAAAACATACTGTATGTGTTTGTATTTATATGTACATAATAAATAAACAGTACACATACAAGAAACTTATTTTGGATGCGATTAATCACAAATAATCGTTTGACAGCACTAATTTAAACTTGTTCTTACATATCTGCATTATACAGCGTAACTGGTTCACAATGCTATTAGAAAGCACTCCCAAACAACATTAAGTCAGCTAGCTACATTACAACTCACTGCAATGTAAGATTGAGCTCTAGCTGAATATTTACAGGAATAAATGAGAAAAAAGCTGTGGGAGAAGCTGTACGTCTTAAGTACCATTCCCACCCAGTGAAAAAAGTAAGGCATCTAAACGGGGTGAAAAACACACTCCCCATTTTGAGAAATAAATTTCAGGGTAGGTCTGGTTTGTAATAACAAAATGATGTCAATATGAAAAACAAGTAAGAGCAGAAAGATGTTCATTAATAATTAAGACTTGCACTATTCTTTTATCTTACATTGGGCACATTACTTAGGAAAGAGCTTACAGTAAACAATATTTTACATCTACAGTGATTGAGCCTCTGTTTCCGTGAATATTAACACTCAATTGTCAAGTCTAGCATAAACGGCTCACATTGTACAAAAAGTTTAAGTTTTATCTGATGGTAAAACATTGTGTAAAACTCTGAGAACTGCTAGAACAAAGCAACATCAAGCAAACTGCTTCACTAACCCGTGAGAGTTGAAGTCCACAACTAACCTAACCTACATACCTCCTTATTACCATATCTAGATTCAGCCCACATTAAACATTCATGAGTAGCCTCTTCCATATAAAACGAGCGTCACAGAATCCGTTCTGACCATAGATGAGAGAAACAGCATCACCGCTGTGGGACTGTCCCCAAAACTGAATCATGCAAAACTTCTGTCCTTTTGTCAAATTGCACGATATGCAAAAGCAGATCATGCAACAACCACCGTCTTTTATGACTGTGCCATACACATCTCAGCTATCACAATACTTCTGACACTTCGTGTGAGGCTAAGATTAATTGCAAAGGCAATTAATCGGCCGCCAGTGAGAATGTCACACCAAGCCATCCAAGTCTGCCAATTTTGCCCTACGACAAAATAAATATTTCACAATCCCTGAAATTAGTCTCAGGCAGCATAACTGAGGCGAAAAATAATCACACAGTGTGCACCCGGCTTTAGAAGCACATTGATTAAGAAACAAAGCTGATCTCTGGTTTATAGGGAACACAGAATCAATGCATTACTAACACCATGGCTGACGCAGTTCAAACAGCAGGAGAAATTGCTAAATGAGCAATATGCAAGCATGTGACGTTTCCAAAACAACGGAGCGCCCTCATGGAAAAAGCTGTAATGCATTAAAGGGTTTTAATGAAGAAAAAGTGACACTGTCCAAGCAACAAATGGTGTGTGTGTGTGTGTGTGAGAGCGGTGAAACACATGTTGAGGCCTGCCCGTAGCATTGCAAAGCTGGCCTCAGTCACAGGGGTTGCATGACTGAGCCGGACTTAAAATAGATCAAATCAATAAACTTCACCCGCTGCTACGTCACACTCTCTGCCCGCTGATTCCAGCCATCAGTATCACTTTGATGAACACGGAGGTATTTCAGTCCCAACAGGGTTTACGGAGACAAGCCATTACGTCAGCTACAACTGCACACTTAGAGGGACGCAAGTCAATACGTAAATGCATACAAATTACATTATCTCGCAAATCACTACTGACGCAAGACGACGTTTCTCTTATCGCACGAATGCTTCTTTACTAGGGTCTAAAAAAACAAGTCTGACTGGATGTGGATGCCAAAGCAACTACTAAAAACAACAATGCATAAAATAGTACTAAATTGTAGTTAGAAAAGCAAAACATGAACAGAAAAATATTTGTGTAGACAACATTAAAATTAAAATTTTAGTTACCTACTCTCCAAACATTACATTAAAATGATAAAGTATAACAATACTGGCTAACACTTTACAATAAGGTATTAATTAACAATGAACACTACATTCTTTATTCATCTTTGTTAATGTTAGTTAATAAAATAGTCATTCATTGTTTACTCATGTTAGTCCATTAACTAATGTTAACTTGTGATTTTAATAATGCATTTAATATTTAATAATAATGAACCTTATTGTAAAGTGTTACCCAATATTGTATTTGGGGCAACTGTGCAATGTTCGAAGCAGTATTTGAAGCAATGCAGTACCTTGAAATTCACCCCCCTTTTACAAAATCAAACACGACTTGGAGACGTAAAAGGCAGGGCAGAAAAATATATTTTAAGCTGCTGCTATTAGATTTAATAACACACGGGCAGACCTACAGTCTAGGCTCATTTTGAGAGGGGATTTGCATTGCTTTATGCAGGAGAATAAAGTACAGCTTTAAGTGCCACTTCAATCTTGGTTATTTAATAAAGCAGAAATTGAAATGAGGGTTTGTCTGGAAGCAAGGTAGGTGGATATCAAGGGCTTTACCCATCCTCAGCATGATGCACTTGCGAGTTTGACAAGCTACGCCTGCAACTGTATGTAACGGAGTTGCATAAACACAGAATCAACAGGAAGTGCAATGATTACTATGCATAATGAACACTGCCTCCAAAATCGAATCTTAGCCTCCGTGTGCCCCGAGGAATAAAAAAACCCAGCTACAACACTTAGCAAGCATTTGTGCCAAGTCTACCAGGCAGCCCTACAGTCCAACACATCATTAAAATCATCTTTACCTCTTCTGAATTTTCAGTCCCGGCATCCTTTCCGCCACTGGCATTACTGTTTTTCGTGCTGCTTTTTGCAGATTTGGCTGGTTCCTGTAAGGAACACAAAATAACATCATAAATCAAATCAATCTGATCACTCCTTTTATCTTTGGGGATGGTCTGCACACAAGTCAAACCATGGGCAGGTTATGCTGCAGGGCTGGCAGGACAGGTGATGGCCAACAGCAGCCCAATGACAATGACATTCACAAAACATTGACTGCTTTCTGGGAATGATAAATGATTTCAGTTCACAGCATCATACACACAGTGACAAACTTGTGCACTAATATATCGAGCGTTTATATAACGATGCCCACAGAAACATTGACTCATGCAGGGACAGAACATGTTTGCGTGTCCAGCTTATGCTGCAATCTGTCAAACTAATACGCTTCTATTCACATTAACAGCCGATCATAATCTTACTATAGAAAACTGATCTGTAAAGCAAACACCGGGTAAAACAGCTATCGAAGAGCACTCTTTTAAACATATTTAAGTCGTATTTTAAACTCCCAAAACGCTTTTTGTTATTGAAAAATATATCTGAACACGTAAGTGTCAGTATTTCGACTTGAGACATAACGTTATATGCACGAATGCGCCCTTAGCGGGCTAGCGGCTAGCACGGCCTTCGCTTAAAAAAACAACGCCAGTAAATGCTGCAGGATAGTTGTTTTACAACCTGAATACTCTGACGCATTAATTAGACTGGTGTTATGATTGCAAGCTGTACTTTACCTTCTCTTTTTTAGTTTTATTCGGCATTTTGCAAATGTTGTCTTTAGCCGTGCCTCCGTGATAAGGCTTCCCTTGCACTCAGGCTCTCACTGTTACCTCGCCCTCCCTTCAGCAGCTGCACTCTGATTGGATAGCAAGGCACGAGACTACATAGCAACAGCACAGCGGAATTTTCCTATTGGCTGCTTTTCGAACCAGACGGGCTTGAGTTTTCCAAACGGGGTCCTGACTGCGACGAGGAAGGGGACTACAGCTGTTGTTGACGGCTTATCTATCTCTTGTGGAGGTGCAGCAGATTGTCAGAGGAATTGATCGTGGGAGGGTGACATTGACCGTCAGGATAGGGTCATCCGGAGGTGGTTTAAAGATAAAGAGCTGGACCCTTTACATACTTTGATTTGTGAATATCGCTGCATTTGAGGACATTTGTGGTCTAGCTTCAAAACAATTGTTTTATCAGACTGTACTGCATGCAATGTATTAAGGGTATTGTTTATTATGATAATAATTAAAAATCTCTTAGGTGCATAGAGGACGTTTCACTGAAATTCACCAAATGTGGGTCTTTTTGCACTTTTTAGCATAGAACTAGTGTTACACATGATCGTTTTTGTCACAAGCTTTGTAGACATCTAATTAACTACGTGTTTATATTTAGACACGGTATTCCTTATCAGCGGCGTAGCAACAAATTCTGGGCCCTATGCACAAGCAGTGGCCATGGGCCCCGTAAGCTCGAGGTTCACAACTACATACAACACCATTTAATACATCAATCAACTGATGCATTTACCCAAAATATTAGCATTTACATTAGTTAACATTTATTG
>JAUMHE010000062.1:4676769-4687425 GCA_032359235.1 Enteromius mattozi
AGGGAGTTGAAAGTCCGTGTTGCCCAGCGACAGCCCCAAAACATTACTGCTCTAGAAGAGATCTGCATGGAGGAATGGACCAAAAAACCAGCAACAGTGTGTGAAAACCTTGTGAAGATTTACAGAAAACCTTTGACCTATGTCACTGCCAACAAAGGGTATATAACAAAGTACTGAGATGAAATTTGGTTATTGACCAAAGAATTACTTTCCACCATAATTTGCAAATAATTCTTTAAAAATCCTACAATGTGATTTTCTGGATTTTATTTTCTCATTTTGTCTCTCATAGTTGAGGTATACCTATAATGAAAATTGCAGGCCTCTCTCATCTTTTTAAGTGGGAGAAACTTGCACAATTGGTGGCTGACTAAATACTTTTTTGCCCCACTGTAAACTCTAATTTGAAGGTGTGCCATTAAAAAAAAAAAAAAACACTAATCCTAAAATGCTATTTCCTTCTCTCGTAACAAAGCACTAGGTTTCTTTAAAAAGCTATCCAATATCATCCCTATCAAGATCTGAGAGCTAACTGAAAAGCTTTTTCATGTAAAATTTTGGTAGTAATACTGTTTGCAAGGTGAAAGAATAAGCAAACTAAACAGGCAGTTGCACCTGAAGCCAATAAATGCCTGAACCTAAAGACTCTGGAAATAATAATACCTGGAGCTGAATTCCGATTTTGTCCACGTGAACGCTGGGCTTCCATTTGCTTCTCTTTCTTCAGCTTCATTCTCTGGTTAAACTGTTCCAGCTGCCCAGAGCACAATTATATAAGAACAAAACTCTGACAAAATTGTGCTAAAACAGTCAGTAGATTTATCACAGGTTTAGAACATTACAGATGCACTCATTAGCTGAAGACAATAAGCTCACAGCAACATTGTCCTTGGACAGCTTCTGGTATTTGCCACATCACAGAATTACAAAGCATGACAAGAGTATAAAATCTAAGTATAACATGGTTATTAAGAATCGCTGAACAAAGGATTCCACATGTGAGAAGTTTGAAGAAAGATGTCATACCCGTTTCTTCTGCTTAGCCTTGATGTCATCTTCTGTAATGGTAGCAACCTGTGGTAGCAACTCTGATGTCTGTTGTTTTTTACTGTCCTCTTTAGGTTGTATGATAACAAGTGTGCTGGCAGGCCCTGATATACCTGTTGGAACCATTTTGACAGTTTCTATTGTTTTGAGGCACCTAACAGGCTTGTTTTTTATAGATTCAGCTGGGATTTGACAAGTCACTGGGGTAGAGTAAGCAGAGGCCATGGTGGAGAGTTGGAGAGGGTTGGGAATAGGTGGAGGACCATAGAGATGTGGCATGGAGAGTGGAGGAGGTACACAATATGGATTGGCCATTTGTGCAGTGTATGAACTATAAGCAGCCATCAAATGTGGCGCCATTGCTTGGTGACCCATAGCATAAGGGGATGGAGGTACAGTGCCATAAGCATACAGACCAGGGGCCACAGAACCCCAAACATGTTGATCACTACTTTGATATTGTGAATATTGTGAAGCTGGAAAAGTGGAAACGGTGGAATTCTGGGCATACTGGGAAGTGGCAGGCTGAACTGTGGTCATAGGTTCGTACGAAGCTTGAGAAACGGCAGTCGGCTCTGGTTCTTGTCCGTCGGCTGCTGGTTTCAAATTTACTACGGTTCTCTTAATGCTAGTTAGGTCAACATCTTCCACTTGGTGGTGCTCTTTGTATTTTACAGTGTCCTTATAACTCATGTAAACCTTACGATTCGAGGATTGAGCTGGGGAAAGTGATCGGAAGTCTTCGGAGTCGGAGGAATCTGCTCTACTACTGCTACCTCTCTGGTCAGTTTGGCTCACTGATCGCTCTCTTTTTTGTTCAAAGGAGTAAGGTTTTTTAGTCTTACCATACAACCGCTCTTGCGTCCTGTCGGCTAATTTGCTAACCTCTGCTGTGTCTAGATGAAGTCCTATTGTTTGAAGAAGACTTTGAATTTTTTCAAAGTTCTCCAACTTTCTGTTTTTATCTTCATTGCTTTCTTCAGACTCCTGACGAGCTAAACTCTTGTCAAACTTACTATCAGGCATCTCCCTGTCCACTGCGTAAGAGTGCTGAACATTTGGACTGACATTCTGGTACTCAACAGGCTGGCTATGCTCCCTATACAGACCGCGTTCATCAGCATAATGCTTGTGTTCTGTTGCATACAAATCAGTGTCCGGTTCATACTGATTCCACTGCTCAGAGAACCGATTTGGATCCTCTTTATGGGCACTCCAGCTTTCTGACACCATCGGATGCCCATATAGACTCTTCTTTTCAGCTTTTGCAGTAGGGTCTACACCATACTTCATTCCAACAAGCCGAGAAAACCCACTACCATCCTGAACAGCTCTTTCATGAGGCAAGAGGTCATCTTTGCTGGAGTCATTCAAACGGGTTTCAGTCTTCACTCGCTTTTTGCCAGATTGTTTACCTATTAGGGAAGGCTGCCCATTGTCTTCATCTTCCTTAAAAGGATCGTATATCTCATCCATGAAGGGTATGTTTCTATCTAATTGCGGTTGAGTTGGTTTCTGGGTGTTTATTACAGTCAGATCCTTTCTAGCCTCTTGAAACAAAGAGTTAACAACGCTGGTGTCAGCCTTGTTGAGAGCACTAAGGAAGCGCTCCATTTGAGTTGTGAGATTCCTCTTTTGATCTGATGGTGGAGTCTGACTAGTTGAAGGGTTATTGCTAGTCGGATGAGGCAGGCGAGATGATGCCCTGTGCTGGTCATCCTGAGGATTGCTACCTTTAGACACGCTGGAAGATTTCTGGTCATGCAAAGACCTTGAACTGGACGCCTGAGTGAGTGACTGTGGGATAACTGGCTTATTGAAAGGGGGTGTTTCAGTCATCTGTGAGGCTGCTGAAGACTCATTCATGATCCGGCTGAATAATCCCAACATACTGGTGTGAATTGATTGAGGATTTAAAGATCTATTAAACGGCAAAGTTGCTGTCTTCTGAGAAGGTGGTTTTGTAAAAGAATCATCATCCTGACTTAGGTGACCATAGTCATCAACTGAGGTTTTCTCACTCTGCAAAGCAAAAATACAAAATCATTTTCACAAATTAACTTTTTGCACCAACAGCACTATTCCACCACTGAGCTGAAAGATTACTGTTCATAAATAAGTTCTGTATCAATCCAGGCACGATGACATTCGGTTTCCATTACGGTGTATGTAACTAATCGTGAGTTTCTAAAGCATTTCCATTAACACGGTCTCCATGTAAAGAGTTCGATACACTAACCATGCTGAGAAGTGTGGTAAATGTGCCATATTGAACAGTGTTGTAAATGCAGCTGATACCGTACTCACAACTGTTCAGTCACATGGTGGAAAAGTGTTTTTTAATAGTAGTTTTATAGCCTGGCTGGCTGGTTATAGTTTCTAGTTGGTCCAAACTAGCCATTTTATGATCAGTCCGAAAGACTGTAGATCAGCCTTGGTCAGAATCAGACCACCATAGCCGATGGGATTCATAATCAAGCCAACTAAAGCAATTACTCAGCTATCATTTTCAAAAACTGATAAGCTGTTTTTTCCACCAAGGAGGGCTTATCCATATAACATATTTTACAAGGAACAAACCTGAGATGTTAGAATCTCTGAGTGTTTCCTCAAAATGGACTTTTTAGGTTGAATATCAGGTTTTATTTCGGAGCTCCACAAGTTCCCTTTATTCATTACAAACTGGTCCTCTGCGTGCGAGTCGAACTCATATTCTGCTTCCATTTCAGGCATTTCCCCAACAACTTTGACTTTCTGCTCCAAGGCGATCAGCGCTTTTTTGCGTGCTATGGATTCACTGAGATCTTCCAATTGCTTCTTTTTTCTGACCAATTCTTGATCTTGTGTCTGAGTTAGAGATGTCTTTTCAGACCCTGAAGTGGCCAAAGCCCTCTCAGCGATACTTTCAAATTTTGAGTAGCCAGGTGAGCCAAAAGCACAAGTCTGTTGGTGGTATCCTATCGGCATCTCTTGACTTTCAGTCTTTACGAAAGCAGCAGCAGTTTCCTTGCTCGCAGACGCCTTAGAGAAGATAAGAGACAGTGAGATAAGCACGAGAAAATAAAATATGAAACCAAACCTAGGAGCCCATGTACAAACAAACCTGAGACTGAGAATCGGTGTGAGGTTCAGATTGTTTCTTCAAGATGGACTTCACTGGTTTTCGGTCAGGCATCCAAATGTTCTCTCGATGCACATGCTCATAATCAAATGTTTTAACTCCACTTTTTCCATCCTCAGGTTCAATTTTCTTGGCGTTTTGCTCCATAGCGACAATAGCTTTCTTACGTGCGATCAGCTCATTGAGTTCCATTAGCTCTCTCCTTTTTCTCAATAGTTCTTCCTCTACATGATCTGGGCTTTTAACTTTCTTCTTGTCGCTTGAATCTTTACTGCTGCTTTGTTTTGCATAGCGATCATATTTGTCTGCAGGGCTGCTCTTCCTAGTACTCTGACTGCTCCTTTCTCTGCTTCTGCTGCGACTCCGTCGGGATCTCTCTCCGCGCTCTTTGCTTCGACTGCGTTTTTGTCTGTACCGGCTGTCCCTCTTCTCAAGGCTGGAACTTCTGTGTCTTCTGTAGTAGCTCCTACTTCTGTCTCGGCTTCTGCTCCTGCTGCGACTGTATCTGCGTCGACCGCTTTCTCTGCTTCTGCTCCGACGTCGACTGTTTTCCCTGCTTCTGCTCCGCACTCCTTTAGTGCTTTCCTGTTTAATGTCACTTTCCTTCTTCGCATCTTTAGTAGTCTTGTCTTTTCCCTTGTTTAGCTTGCTAAAGTTTAAGAAATTGTCAAAAAAGCTTTCAGAAAAATATATTACATGTTGTAACATTAAATCAACATAATTTTATCAACATAAAAAAAAAAAAAAAAAAAAAAAAAAAAACTTGGACAAGACGTTTTAATTTCAACAAAAACATAACTATTTAGAACAAGTGTGAATACAATTTACAATGACAAGCATTTTTATCAAATGTTTGTACACAACATTATTAATGGCAAACACTCAAAATATAATACTGAAGTAACACTCATATATAAAAATATATGATATTGACAACATTAGATTTATTTTAGCAATGCTTTTTAAATTTTACTACTCTTTTCTGTCATGAAACCAAATTACTTAAAGTTGCTGTATGTATTTATTAAACTGTATTAAAGCATAAAAAATGCATTAATGTGCACTTAGCATTTAGGAAACATGCTAAGTTCAAATACCTGTTTCTTTAAATAACACTACAGCCAGTTATTATACTTTGAAATAGACCTTCCATGTCTTTGTTTCGGTCCGTGTGTTTCCACCCACCGCCAATTCATCCAATAGTATTTCGACACTCTAGGGTTGCTTTTTGGTGGTAAACACCATTGGAAGTCAGCAAACAAACTGGGTCAGAAATCACAAATTCTACCCAACCTAAAAAGCCTCAAAATGAAACTAAAAACCTCTATGACCAGAGGAATATTAAAAAGCTGATAAATTAAATTAAATAAACTCATCAACTTACAGTGTAAGTTTAGGCTCATTGCCTAAAATTGTTGGTTGTGCTTGTACTTGGCAAACTCACTCAAGTTATGAATTTAGACCGCAATACCCAATTCAACCGCCAATTATCAAAAATACATACCACACCTTTAAGTTTCACTTCCATTTTTTTTTTATTTTTGCTTTAAGTTCTCTAAAATGTGGATGAAAAAGTAACTGCTGTACTCCACGTAAATTGTATAGGAGCTATTTTTTTCATTGTGACAAAACATCTCACTTTAACTTGTCTATGACAAAAAGACGACTTAGTGTTTTACTTACTGTCAACGTAATGCCAATTCTGAAGAACATCTGCACGTTTAACTAATGAACTGACCTACTTACTCATGATTTACTTACTCTGCATCCACTGATTCACTGACTTTGCCCTCTGTTTTGACCTCCGCCTTGATATGGTCTTTCGGAGCCTTCAGCAATTTGATAGTCATTTTCTTCTGCAGGCAGCCAAGCAAATGTGGCAGAATCCACATTTAGGGATGAAACCAACCCATGGAAAATGACTAAATAGATTTTTTATTGTATGAACTAGGGATTGCACTGACTAGTTTATTAGATCTAGTTATTACTAGTGGTCGACTATTTGGCATTTTTTTCAAATATCGGCATCAGCCGATAAATGTTTCTGTTTGGCCGATATATTCAAGGCGTGACTTTTAGCATTCTCTCTCTTGTTTGCCGTCATCATTTAGTTCTGTCTAATATGGTAAGAAGTCTATCTAATAATCAGAACAGTTAAACAAAAGAATTAAAATGTACACCAAAAAGTATTATAATGATTGCTTTAATATTATTATTAATAGAAAAGCAAACATTATAGTACTTTCTCGTTTGCTTTATTTGGAAAATATCATTCCCAAAGCACACAAACTACTCAGAATGCCCTGTTGGTTACAGTATTTACTTCCTTTTTACTTAATATGTATTAAAAATTTAACATATTTGTAAAAAATACTTAAGGTATAAGTACAGTGAACAACATAAGTATTTGAAGACCCTGTGATTTTTCAAGTTCTCCCAATTAGAAATCATGTAGGGGTCTGAAATTCACATTGTAGGTGCATTCCCACTGTGAGAGACAGCATTTAAAAAAATTATAAAAATCAGGAAATCACATTGTATGATTTTTAAAGAATTTATTTGTATTGCACTGCTGCACATAAGTATTTGAACACCTGGCAATCAGCAAGAATTCTGGCTCTCAAGGGCCTGTTACTCTGCCATTAAAAGGTCCACCTCTACTCCACTTATTAATCTAAATTAGTAACACCTGTCTGAGCTCTTTAAAGACACCTGTCCACCCCACAGTCAGTCAGACTCCAACTACTACCATGGGCAAGACCAAAGAGCTGTCAAAAGACACCAGAGACAAAATTTTGGACCTCCACAAGGCTGAAAAGGGCTACGGGGCAATTGCCAAGCAGCTTGGTGAAAATAGATGAAGAGGCTAAAGACGACTGTCAGTCTCCCTCGGACTGGGGCTCCATGCAAGATCTCACCTCTTGGGGTATCACTGATGATAAGAAAGGTGAGGAATCAGCCCAGATCTACATGGAAGGAGCTGGTCAATGACATGAAGAGAGCTGGGTCCACAGTTTCAAAGGTCACTGTCGGTAGAATACTACGTCGTCATGGTTTCAAAACATGCATTGCACGGAAGGTTCCCCTGCTCGAGTCATCACATGCCCGGGCCTGTCTGAAGTTTGCCAGGGACCATCTGGATGATCCAGAGGAGGCATGGGAGAAAGTCATGTGGTCAGATGAGACCAAAATAGAACTTTTTGGGCATCCCAAGAACACCATCCCTACTGTGAAGCATGGGGGTGCAAACATCAGGCTTTGGGGGTGGACGACTGCACTGTATTAAGGAGAGGATGAATGGGGCCATGTACTGTGAGATTTTGAGCAACAACCTCCTTCCCTCAGTCAGAGCATTAAAGATGAGTCGTGGCTGGGTCTTCCAACATCACAATGACCTGAAGCACACAGCCAGGATAACCAGGGAGTGGCTCCGTAAGAAGCATATCAAGGTTCTGAAGTGGCCTAGCCAGTCTCTAGACCTAAATCCAATAGAAAGTCTTTGGAGGGAGCTGAAGCTCCGTGTTGCTCAGCGACAGCCCTGAAACCTGACAAATCTCATGGAGATCTGTGTGGAGGAGTGGTCCAAAATCCCTCCTGCAGTGTGTGCAAACCTGGTCAAGGACTACAGGAAACGTTTGAGCTCTGTAATTGCAAACAAAGGCTTCTGTACCAAATATTACCACTGATTTTCTCAGGTGTTCAAATACTTATGTGCAGCAGTGCAATACAAATAAATTCTTTAAAAATCATACAATGTGATTTCCTGATTTAGTTTTTTTAAATGCAGTCTCTCACAATACTTATGTTCCTCACAAGTTAATTTTACACATTTATATTTTAATACATTTTCAAGTTATTTCAAATTTCTTAAATATTAATTAAAATAAAGTTATATCGGTCTAATATTGGCAATCGGACACCCTGCTTTCCAAAATATCGGCATCAACCTTAAAAAAACAAACACAAAAAAACGGTCGGTCGACCACTAGTTACTACTAGTCACTATTCTGCAATGCAGACATTGGATTTTTGCCAACTAGTAGTGGGCAAAACTAGTAGTGGATCTCATAATTTTAATTAAATTTAGTCCATACTGTACAGAGAATAAGCCCAACTGTGTTTCAGTGTTGATGCATATCATTTATTACCTGTGACGGATAAATATATTCACAAGAAAAAGTAAAAGCATTAACAAAAAAAAGAATTTGGATCCACCACCTTGGACAGCTAGCAAAACAAGTATCTGTGCAAGCCCTAGTATAAAAAAAATCTTACACTAAAATAAAAAGTATGTACTGCACCTTCTCTTTTACTCCAAAGGCTTCTAATTTTGGCGCAGGTGCGAAGACGCTTTCATTCAGCCTTCTTATTCTAACAGCCTGTTTTCCCCCTTCAGCTGCTTGACTCTTCAAATAGTATAACAATTACATCAACAAAGAGCTGTACTCACATGCCAGAATCCAAAATGCATTCTATACTTTTCCAGCAAAAGTACAATAAAAAAAATAAAAATCTAGCAGTTACAAAAGGTTCAAGAACAAAATTTGCTGCTGATCGTGATTTCTGCGGCTGAAAACTTACCTGTACTAACGTAAATTCGACCTTCTCAGACAAAGTGAGTTTGGTGTCCTCCATAAATTCACTTATGTCAAAAAATAGCTGTGGGTCCTGTTGTGTCTTGATGAACCCACAATTATCATCCAGCTTGACAACAAGCCCCTAATAGATGGAAGCACGTCATAAGCAAAAATAAATTATGAAGTTATTTATTGCCTTAAAGAACATTTCATATTTCTGCCCAGTCTAATTCCTGGAGATCCACCTCCCTGGAAACTTCTGCTCCGAACCTGATGAAACACAACTGAACCAGCTAACTGAAGTCATCAGGAGAACTTGATAATTACACGGGTGTGATTGATCAGGGCTGGATCTGAAACTCTGCAGGTAGGCAAATCTCCAGGAACAGGCGTGTCTTAAAGATCAGCTGTAATAAAACACAGCCCCTCACTGCTTCTGATTCTTCTATAAATGCTAAAAAGCAGGGATGCACCAAAACATCAAGCATGGTCAACCCATTTTTGGGAAAAGAAAACCAGCCAAAATATTTGCAACCTTGCTCCTGGGGATGCACTAAGCTGCCTTCCAAGCAGACTTGAGGAGCTTGATTAGCTACTTCAGGTGTGTTTGATTAGGGTTGTAGATGTAACGAATCACTGTCATGTTGCTCAGAAACGCAAAAAATACAGTGGTTGTGTTTGTTATTTTTTTGTTGTTGTCGAAATTAACTTCTTAATTAACAAAAATTACGATCTTATCGCAGATGATATATATTGCACAGCCTTACAAGTTATCCCGTCTCTTAGCACATAGTCACATGACTTTTTTGATGCGCATGGAGGAATTTATTATTAGGTAAGTGTGTTTTCATCATAGTTTATGCACGTTTTCTCATGTTGTCAATCACATTTGCCTTTCATTGGTCATACCAAAAATTTGGATCATGTTGCATTTTCTGCATTTTTCACATTTGTAGCAAGCATTTTTAGAGGCGTTTTGATAATTCACAGCCCCCATGACGTTCTGTGCATTAATTTTGGCGAATTTGGAAAACGCATGCGAAAATTAGAGACTCGGTGTGCAAGAACTAACTCTCAAAAAGTAAATGAATTTAAAAAAACAAAAAAAAAAGTTCTGACAGAGTGAAAACCAGCACAATTCAATAAAACAAGCTTCCCGGATAAAGAGTTTTAGCAGAGAGAACTCATGCATGAGATAATAATACAAGAATAGATGACTCTGCGATCAGAGGCCAAATCTGCCTATGGACCTCAACCAGCAATGATGCCTTAATCATCATTATGTTCAAGCATTTGTACTCAGAAGTTGGAAATTCTGAATTCCCGATAGGTAGGAAATTTTAACTGGAACACCCTCCCAAGTCAAAGCTCCGACTCTGAATCTCAGAGGATTCCCAACAACTTCAGAATCAAGTGTTAACAGTAGTAATATATTGCCTATTGGGACAAACTCAGTTGTGCAGTTATATCCAACCTCTATTTGTAGACATTATCTGTGCGAAATACCACTTTATATCTGTTTTTAATCAACTGGTATTGCTAACAATGGACGCATCCATCTTTGTTTTTCCTGACTTTACTGGAACATTTCCAACTCCATCATCCCAATTCCGAAATAAATCAAATGCAGAATATAGCTGCTGTCACGTCACCCAGGTGGATGCAGTGCAATCATTTGATCATTCTTCATTTTGGTGCATCCCCTACAAGCTAGTTTATTTGCTATCGATTAATGCCACTGATTTCCATACAACTAATGTCTTGCTATTTCCAATGTAATCTGTCTGAGGAAGATCAATGCTTAAGACCTACTGCACAATGGTCTGTGAGGTCATAACTAGAGGTCGACCGATGTATCGGTTTTGCCGATTAATCGGCACCGATAGTTGATTCCCAGAACTATCGGTTATC
>JAUMHE010000062.1:4695904-4709035 GCA_032359235.1 Enteromius mattozi
ATATGGATTAGTTGTATGATGCATTGTCATATGATGGTTCATTAATGAAACACACAAACAAAACATAATTAGTGACTGAGATTAATGTAAGTGACGGTAATTTGCAGTTCAGATGTTGATTACTTGTCATTTTCAGGGATTCAGACTGATTCAATCAGCAAACTGTTATTAAAAAGCTTATTTAACTCTTATTAAAAGCACCAAGTCAGTGTCGTCCAAGTGAATCAACATAACACTAGCTAATTTATAATATAATTAATATGTAGTGGTGTAGTTAAAACTAATGACCCCCTGCAGTATGTAATCCGGTTCTTTTAAAGTGAATCAAAACATCCAGCGCAAATGACTCGGTTCTTTTTAGTGAATCAAAATAGTAAATTGAATCACATAACTTAGTTTCTTTGGCATTTTATTTAATGTACAATTGCACTGTTTTAATCATTGTTGTAATTAATTGCACTGTAACATTTAAAACACGCCCTCATTTTAGACCTCATTTAGGGACCGTCAACAAAGAATCGAACACTTGTCAAAAACACTTAAACTTGATATTTCGAAGTTACTAAAGCAACACATTTCGAGACAAAATGTGGTGTAAATGTACTTACATGTGGGTCCATCTGTGGCATGTAATGAGGGTCTCTTGGACCATATTGCTGGTCGAATCCAGGGTTCATTCTGTGGAAACCGGGCCCGTCGTCGAACTCAGGCGGATGGAAGCTCGGGGGTCTTCCCCTAAACTCGGGCGGACAGAAGTCTGGAGGTCTGTCACAAAACTCCGGGGAACGGAAACGCGCTTCATATTCAAGCTCTGGATGGTAAAAGTGCTCTGGGGGTCTGTCCCCGAACTCTAGATGTTGGAAACCCGGACCAGGTCCATCAAAACGCGGGCGAAATTCGTGTCTATCGGGGAAATCCATCGGGTGGTAAGGCCCGTCGTCCATCATGAATCTCCGCGGTTCGTGCATAAACCCTCGATCTCCTTCCATGTCGTCCATCATCATCATTCTGGGTGGAGGCTGCGGTCCGAAGTCGCGATGGGGCGCGGGAAACATGTGCCCAGGGGGGGCCATCGGGAAACCGGGAGCAGGACCGCGAAAGCCGCCTTGAGGTGGTCCTGGAGGTTGAGCGGCTCCCTTTCCTTTCTTGCGGTTTTTCCCCATTTCCGAACAGTTTGCGCTTACTGGTCAGGAACGAGCTGCTAACGTTAGCAAACCGTGTCACGACCACGTTTGTTCGCGCGCACAACCATACAGATGTAGCACTGTTGACGTCACAACAACGCAAACAGTAGCTTAATAAAAGTGTTGTAATACATTAGATTTGCGTTGTGATGCAAACTAACGCTTAGGCAAAGGTCCACCGCACAAACGTACTCAAGCAAGAGCACAACACAAGCATTGAAGAGAGCCAAAATGGCTAGCGGATATGACGTAATAGATTCAAATTAAGAGTCCACAAAAAGAAGCTGGTAAGATTATTTTGGGTATTCAGGATGTTTCTTCCCTACCACAGATTTTATTTAACTTTTTTTTCTTTGTATTCTCTATTTATTTTATTTATTCTACTATATGTATGTTTGTATTAATATGTACCTAACTGCATAATAATAATAAAAAAAATCCATGTAAAAAAAAGAAAAAAGAAGAAGCTGGTGCCTGATTTGTATGTAATGTTATTTACAAACAAGCAAATAAATAAGAAACTAGCATAAAATATGAAGCAGACTCTAATGTAGACAATAATACTTTAGAGAAGAAATAATTATTTACTAATACATAATTCACATGACAATAAAACCTCATAAATATGAGGATGCAATTAAAATAAATACATAATTTTTGCCATAAAAGAAAATAAGTATTACTTTAATATAAATACCATGCTACTCAATGGTTACTCATGCCACAGTTATTTAATGGCATACCTCCAATCAGTTTTTTTTTTTTTTATAAATAAATAAAATATGCTTTTATAGGATTAAAGAGTATGGAGAACTGTAATGCTCTTCAGATTATGAACGTTCATGAATGGCCTGATCTATTTGACAATCTTGTGTGTATTCAGTTACAAAGCCATGCATTTCAAGAGCTTGTTCTGTTTTGAATCTGCTGGGTCTGTCGTCTCAGATAGAGTTCATTAAGAGCCACGCCCTTCTAATTTGAGGCCAATATAAATCAAGATCAGGTGAGCAGCTTGATGTAGTTGTGGAAGTAAGCTGCTCTTAGAAAGGTTGCAGACTGGTGTGAAAGTGTGTTTTATAATTCCAAGGTTCTTAATTAGTTCCTGCTTGCTGTGATACTTGAGTAAAATGGTGAGATTACTGACAGTAATTTTTACTGCATTATTAGTACTGCCATGTTCCCTGCAGTTGACGCTTCTGTTTTGTCTCGGTCAAACCAGAGGGAGTGTATTTCCATACATATTGGTCAAGCAGGTATCCAGATGGGTAACTCCTGCTGGGAGCTGTATTGTTTGGAGCATGGCTTCCAGCCGGATGGCACCATTGTTGGTGATCACAGCACACTGGTTGACTCCTCTTTTGGCACTTTCTTTAGTGAAACTGGTGCTGGGAAGTATGTTCCTCGTGCAGTTTTTATTGATCTCGAGCCGACAGTTGTTGGTAAGACCAAACACGGTTCAGACTTCTTCACTATTAGAGTCTTGTTGTTTATTTCTTCTGTTTGAACTGCAGATGAGATCCGTAATGGGCACTATCGACAACTCTACCACCCTGAGCAGCTCATAAGTGGCAAGGAGGATGCTGCCAATAATTATGCTCGCGGTCACTATACCATCGGCAAAGAGATCGTGGACTCTGTGCTCGACCGTATGCGCAAAATGGTGAGTTTACACTTTAAAACAAGTCTCAAACTCCATTCCCGGAGGGCCACAATTCTGTAGAGTTTAGCTCCAATGCACACCTGCTCGGAAGTTCTTGGTAATCCTGAAAACCTTGATCAGGAGCGTTTGTTTGGGGTTGGAGCAAAGCTGTGGTTCGAGAACACTGCTTTAAAGTAAAGTTCTTGATTGGAATCTACAGTTTAATAAACTTCTAATCATTTGGGATCTCCACTCTGGCACTCAAGGTTACTTGACCAAATACACCTGAGCAAGCTAGGTCTTCAGTATCACTAGAGTTTCAGACAGGTGACTCTGATCAAGGTTGGAGCCTAACTCTGCAGGAAAGTGGACCTTGAGGGCAAGAGTTCAACCACTTCTGTTGAACAAAAGGCTCTTTAAGTGGAAAAGTTAGATCAGGGCTGTCCAAACTTGGTCCTGAAGGGCCGGTGTCCTGCAGAGTTCAGCTCCGACTTGCTTCGACACACCTGCATGGAAGTTTCTAACATGCCTAGTAAGAGCTTGATTTAGGTGCTTCGGGTGTTTGATTAGGTTTGGAGCTAAACTCTACAGAACACTGGCCCTTCAGGACTGAGTTTGAACAGTCCAGAGTTAAATGATTAATAAACTGAATTCCTGGAGGGCCACAGCTCTGCACAGTTTTGCTCCGAATCACACCTGCTTGGAAGTTTCTAGTTATCCTGATTAGCTGGATCAGGTGTGTTTGAATTGGGTTGGAGCTGAACTGTGCAGAGCTGTGGCCCTCCAGGAATTCAGTTTGAGACTGACACTGACCAAAATGGTTTGATTCCCCTCCTGCAAAAACAACCTTTTGGAATTTGTGATCCTTTTTAAAGTCTTAAATTCCTTACTAGACGTAAACTCTCTCCCTGATTTTTCTCTCTCTAGGCTGACCAGTGCACCGGTCTGCAGGGCTTTCTGATCTTTCACAGCTTTGGTGGCGGAACAGGCTCTGGTTTCACATCTCTACTGATGGAGCGACTGTCCGTCGACTATGGTAAAAAGTCAAAGTTGGAGTTCTCCGTATATCCTGCCCCACAAGTCAGCACCGCTGTGGTGGAGCCCTACAACTCCATCCTTACAACCCACACGACTCTGGAGCACTCCGACTGCTCCTTCATGGTGGATAACGAAGCCATCTTTGACATCTGCAAGCGAAACCTTGACATAGAGCGTCCCTCCTACACCAACCTGAACAGGCTCATAGCCCAGATCGTGTCCTCCATTACGGCTTCACTGCGCTTCGACGGAGCCCTAAATGTGGACCTTACAGAGTTCCAGACCAACCTAGTCCCGTACCCACGCATCCACTTCCCGCTGGTCACCTACTCTCCCATCATTTCTGCTGAGAAGGCCTACCATGAGCAGCTCTCCGTACCGGAGATCACCAACGCCTGCTTCGAGCCGGCAAACCAGATGGTGAAGTGTGACCCTCGACGTGGAAAATACATGGCCTGCTGTTTGCTGTACCGTGGAGATGTGGTTCCGAAAGATGTGAACGCCGCCATAGCCAACATCAAGACACGGCGCTCCATTCAGTTCGTAGACTGGTGTCCCACGGGGTTCAAAGTTGGAATCAACTACCAGCCGCCCACCGTTGTCCCGGGAGGGGATCTGGCCAAGGTGCAGAGGGCCGTCTGCATGCTGAGCAACACCACTGCTATTGCAGAGGCGTGGGGCCGCCTGGACCACAAGTTTGACCTGATGTATGCAAAGCGGGCTTTCGTGCACTGGTACGTGGGTGAAGGGATGGAGGAAGGGGAGTTCTCAGAGGCGCGAGAGGACATGGCTGCTCTGGAGAAAGACTACGAGGAGGTTGGTGCTGATTCCATTGAGGATGGTGCGGAGGATGAAGAGGAGTATTAAGTATACAATGTTTGTATGTTGAGTAAATAAACTTAAAAGCATCCGAACCCTTCTTAGTTTTGGTTCTTTGACTAGTTTTCCCTTATGACCTTGATCAGGGCCCATATTCACAACTTAAGGCTGAAAGTAGCTCACAACCAGCTGATTTAGGAGACCATCTTAAAAATAATGCAGCGTGTTGGTCCTTAATTTGAGACTTGTAAGTTTTTGCTCTAAGAGCATTTCACAAAGCATTTTAGCACTAAAACCAGCTCCTAAATTTTGAATCTTTAGGAGTTGTGAAGAGGACACTATGTCACTAAAACCAACTCACAATTATCCTACAATAGCTGATGCTGGCAATCTGCCTCAAATATAAACCTTTTAGAAACCTTTGACTATGAGCGTTTAAAATGGCTTTCGTGCTTTTCACAAGACCCATTTAGACTGGCAATTACCTGAACACATTATATAGTTTAATTAGTGACGCTTATGCGGTGTTTTAAAGTCTTTATTTGCATGTAATGTAGCAATGAATAAATCTGACAAACCCTTCCCATCTCCTATCACCCAATCACTGTGTGCATTTAATAAGCATGCAAACCACCCTTATTTGCTTACAACTTCTCTATTTCTTAAAACATCTGACTCCGATATTGAGAGGTCACCTACTGATTACTTGTTGGGGAGGACTTGGCTACAGCTGCCCAAACTCTGTCTTGAAGGGCATGAGTCTGGCAGAGTTTAGCTCCAACATGCCTCAACACACCTGCATGGCGTTTGTAACATGCCTAGTAAGAGCATGATTAGCTGTTTCAGGTGTTTGATTAAGGTTGGAGCTAAACAGCACTGAAAAATAAAGGTGCTTCACAATGCCATAGAATAATCTTTTGTTTGAACTTTTCTCACTTCAATTTATTAAAGAACCTTTGACTGAATGAATGGTTCTTCTATAGTATTGCTGTTAAGAACCTTTCAAGCTCCTATATTTTTAAGTGCTCCTGCTATATTGATCACTCATCTAATGCTCCAGGGAATCAAATAAACTGGTCTCCGGAAAGTTGAACTACTAAGGGGACATTTACAACTTAATTTTTGGGAGCTTTCCTTTGAATAATGTTCTGTTGCACAAGAAGTTGACGACAACAAACAACCCACATACACTTGATTTGAAGAAAAGCATTTATTTTGTGAGCTGAAGTTGAGCAACTTCCTTTTTAAGTTGAACAGAGAAAACATTTCAGAAGATGGACAGTATATAGGTATCTCAATTCAAAACTGGACTTTGGAAGATATTTTATATCTCCATCTCTATACAAGTGAACATAAACATGTCCAAAAAAAAGAATTAAAACAGGGTTTTTTTGTATTTTTTTGAGGAAGAAACTGAACGAAGCGATTAAGGTATGTTTTGCTTAGCAAATAATGTGACTAGCTACAATACTTTTAAATATTTATTGCCATTGCATTTTAATAAGACGGGTTAAAGTAAAATGTTTGTAGGATTCAGGTGCCTGACACAACCAGCAGGTCATTGAAGCACCATCCTCGTCACGGACTTGTCATTTTTCATGCAGCCCTTAAACACAGATGCAGATGTTTTTCTCTTTGCAAAATCTCTGCAAATATTTCCAAATGCTTACAATCATTCAAATGGTGATCAACCAACTTAATGTCATATATGAAGGCATTTAAAGGAATTTAAAATGGAATAAAGGCAAGTTTAGTTTATTCAAACTAAATACACAATGCAGACACCTTTGACCAGATAAAAAAAAAACAACACTTTCTTAAAGGAATAGTTCATCCAAAAATGGGAATCTGATCATCATTTACTCACCCTCAAGCAGTTCCAAATTTGTATCAATTTCTTTGTTCTGCTGAACACAAAGAAAGTTTGTAACCAGGCTGTTTTGGTCACCATTGACTTCTATAGTAGGGAAAAAAAATACTGTGGAAGTCAATGGTGACCAAAACAGCCTGGTTACAGAAAAACCTCTTCCTTTGTGTTCGGCAAAACAAATAAATGTATACAGATTTGGGATTACTTGAGGGCGAGTAAATGATGACAGGATTTCCATTTTTGGGTGAACTATTCCTTTAAAGTTCACACATCTTTTCTTTTTTCTTTTTTAATTTTGACCAAATAAATTCTAATTTGTTAATAACAAAACTATGAACAGTTTCAAAAACATAATACCTCTACAATATAACAGGAATAATTAAGATCCTTCATTGAACTCAAAGTACCCTCATCAGCCATGAACGAAGTTACAATTTCGTAAGTTAATGAAATTGTAGCATAAATCGAAATAAATGTGAAATACCATTTTTGGTGTAACAACGAATTTACACTAGGGCTCAAAGTAGGTGCTAAGTGCGAAGCAAAAACCACGTTACAGAAAAACTTACTCCAAACTCTTTTTTTTTTCTTGTTCTTATATGGGTGTGGAATTTGTAGTGTCTGCTTTTACATCGGTAGGCATCATGTAAGCATTGTGTATCGCTCTCAGGGTCGTTTAGTCAAAAGGGCTGAAGTCCCTCTCTAAGTTTTCAGATTCATCGTCATCAGAAAAAAAGTCATCGTCGTCTATATCTTCCTCGTCGTAATCCTCGTGCCATTCTGGAACGTACTCATCATCATACTCGTCGTCCTCCTCTGCTTCATCGCCAGGGTCCTCGCCGGCGCAGTTGTTGTTGTCAGAGTCTCCAGAGTCAGAGCCTCCATCAGACTTGGACCTGAAATAAAAAAAATTTATTGTTGTATAAATCAGTTGCGTTTCTTTGTAAACTAGTGCTGATTAAATCATGATTAATAGCCTCCAAAATAAAAGTTTTTGTTTACACAATATATGTACGTGTGCTGTATATATTTATTATGTATATATAAAAATAACATACATGTATATATTAGAAAAAAATGTTTGTATATTAAATATTTATTTATAATATAAATTACATGAATATATTAGTGTTGTCACGGTAAACAACACGGTAATTAAAAAACACAATTTTTATTAATAAAGTTAAACAAAAATAAAACGTACAAAAATCAGTGCCATTCTTTCCATATTTAAAATTGTGTTTCAAGTTTTTCCACAAGTAATGAAAGTATGAAAAGTTTCACCCAAATTTAATTTGTCTTTTAATTAATTAAATTGAAACATTTACTATTTAGATTTACTATTAAACTTAAAATGAAATATAGTGTGATTATTTCTTTAACAAAATCAAGTTTTATTCATGTTTTAAACAGTAGTGGTAGTAGAATCCTATAACATACATTATTCTAAATTATAGTAATATATTTCTGGCACAATGTCTAAACCGAACTTTTATTTTGACGGGTTGCCATGAATACCTTATCATTTCTGTGTGTGTATATATATGATATGATGCTGGTTTCAAATGAAATGGTAAAATGTATGTAAAGTTACTTGAAAAAAGACTGGTACTGTCAATAACGACTTGGTACCAAAATAACGGGTCTTTTGATAACACACATACATACATATATATATATATATATATATATATATATATATATGTATGTAAGTACATGTAAATATTTCTAAAATATATACATGCATTTGTGTGTTTTTATATATACACACATTATAAATATACACAGTACACACACATATATTATGCAAACAAAAAAAAACACGTTATTTTTAATTTTTAATTGTACGATTAATTGTTTGACAGCACTGCTGTAAACGTGTGGCGACTCACTCTTTGTTGGTGTCTGTGTGGTTAGCCAGATTAGAGGCCTGTGCGGTCTCCTGGTCTGGCCCGGTCTTGGACTGATATCCTACACGGAAGTCCTGCCAAGAAAAAGATGATTTATTCCAAACGGTCAAATGAGTGCTTTGAATGCTTATAATGAACAAATTTAATCCCAAAGTAGTACATACAGGAGTAGGTTTACCTGGGTGGAGTGCTGGAGGATGGCCACAAGACGCTCCTGAATTCGGCGGATGAGTTCCAGGCCGGTGTTTAGGTGTTCAGGTTTTAGGAGTCGGACGCAGGATGCGAGATCAGTGCACTGCAGCAGCGTCTCTTCTGAAAGCACAATCCCAAGCAGCTTTATCAACCAATGCATCAGAACTAAACAATATTCAATGTTTTGGAAGTAAAGATCCATTTCATTAAAAAAAGGCTGAATACAATTTACTAGTTACTCCACCTTAAAAAGAAAATGATGTCATTAATCACTTACCCCCATGTCGTTCCAAACCCATAAAAGCTTTGTTTGTCTTCTGAACACAATTTAAGTTATTTTAAATAAAAACCGAGAGGTGTTCCATTGACTGGCAAGTAATGAACACTGTCAAGGAAAAGGAAAAAAACAGTATGCACTGGCTGGTTTCCTCTGAGCGGTACAGGCTAGTACGGTAGAGTACAGAACAGCTTGTGTTTCCACTGCCATCAGTACCCTTACTTAGGAGTGGTGTATTAGGGAACATAACGATCGACCATAAAGCATGACAATAAGAGTTAATAAGTTGAGTGTTACTGTTTTGGAATCTATTCCGCTGATCTCCAGGTCTGGCGATAGCACTTTTACCATAGATCATTGAATCTGATTAGACCAGTAGCATCGCAATCAAAATTGACCAAAGAGTTTAAATTTTTTCCTATTTAAAACGTGACTCTTCCGTAGTGCTAAAACCAGCGAAAAATGAAAAGTTGAGATTTTCTAGGTCGATATGATTAGGAACTATACTCCTAATTCCAGTGATATGTGGAAAATAGCCCCCAGCTTGCAAGCCACACTTCCTGTGCAAGCAAGAGGGTCTGTGTGATATTACTACGCCTGCTGAGGCCATGGTACGGCAGCACACTTCCTTGATTATTACTCCGGAATGAGCCAATTTCCAAAAATGTGGAGTGTTCCTTTAAGAGGAAATAAAGACAAAAGCAAACAAAGTTCAAAATAAATATATAAAGTTAAATATAACCGTGCTTAGCCAAAACTATGACCAGGAACAAATAAAAGATGCATGACACCACGAATGCCTGTTACATATAACGTTACCCAAAACGAATTGTATCTTATGTTTAATCACTACAGAGACGTCCGATTCAGCTGCAAATGTTGAAAGGACTAGCGGATGCATAAGCACTACGAAATCAGCTGATCAAATAGGTGCTATTTTTATAAATAAACTGCAGATTTGAGTTTTAAACAACTACATTCTCGCCTGAAGCACTCTTAAAACTACACTTGTATCACACAAAAGTGATGATTCTAGTCAAACAATCAAGGTTCTGCAGTGAGTTTAGCTCCACCCTTTTGGTATCCTTTGCTGGCCTAGGTACCCTTACAGTAGGGTACCAAAAAAGTGGTACGGTACGGTTTGCTATTTTGGTACCATTCACAGGAAACTGGACCTTTATAGTGTTTATTGTTTGCCAGTCAATGGGACAGTCACAAGCCTCCTGGTTTTCATCCAAAATATCTCCGAAGATGAAAAAAAGCTCTCACGGGTAAGTGATTTCTGTGATCAAATCTGAATTTTGGGGTGGAGTATTTAGGCTAAACAGTACAAAGTCACAAATATTTAACAAATACATGCATTGATTATGTTTTTAACCAATTTAAAGAGCTTTTTACTGAAGAATGTTTAGAAATCCCTACATGAATAATTTATTTTTAATCAAATGCAAATGAAACCCTTTTATTTTTTGGCAGACAAACAGAGGTTCACTGTTAAAATGAATACATGGTTGAAACATTGTGTGAATATTGCTTTAAAAAGTTTTAATAATTGTAATTTTTTTATATAATTGTAATGTTGTAATTTTGTAAATTTTATTTAAATTTGACAGTAAATAGAATATGTAAAGACACATTCTACTGTACAAAACCAATACAAGTGTAATATATTTCTGTTATATGTTAAACCATACTTTTATTTTGACAGGTAGCTGTTAATGTGTAAATACATTATGATATGATGCTAGTTTTCTGACTCGCAGCATCTCTGGAGATCAAGTTCATGTGTTCATGCCGTCATGTAGCGAGATACAGAGGCCGAAAATCAGTGCTTCAGTACATATCGAGGTTAACGGAACATGCAGGATTCATATTTAAACCGTCTTTTGCATTTTAATATTCACATACACTAGTTCATATAACGATTCAAATTAAGTGACAGAGCTCGATACTCTGTAATGCCAACGCAATTCGGTCAGTACCCTTAAAAGTACAGATTTGATTACCCAACCCTAGTTAAGAGTGAACTTTCCCCGACACTAACCAAGCAGGATCTGCAGGGCGTTAGTGTGAAGGTCCAGAGCTTCTGTCTGTTGCTCCATCACATCCATCTTCTCAGTGTCCTGGTTGTAATAGCTGTAAACACACGAGTACGCCAGCACCTACATGACAAATTACAAAAATGTAACTATTAGCATAAAGAATACAACTGGACATAATGGAAAATAAATATTTAAGATTCCCACCTTTCGAGCTTGGGCGAGAATCTTGCAGGCGTCAATCACAAACGTCAAAGACTTCATCTGTAAAGCTTCATTAATAGAAAACACCTTATTCTCCAGATTGATTGCAAAGTCCTGCAGAAAGCAATAGACAGACACTTGTAAGAAACTTATAAGAACTTTAAACTGAATGTAATGAATGGCTCCAACAAACCTTGGCTTGGTTATGAAATGTGCATCTCTCGTTGTAGTCTTGGAACTTCTTCTCTTGCCTTGCAGCTTTACTGACCTGCGATTGCATATTAATATACAGGACTTTCAGGGCAAATATTAGAAATGTCTCCAGTTTTAAATGTAGATAGGAGGTTGAAGTTTAAAGTGCCTCTATTATGGATTTTTGAAAATGAGCTTTCATGCAGTGTGTAACACAGCTCTGAGTGAATGAAAACATCCTGTTTTAAATCTGAAAGTGCACCGTGTATGAAGTTATCATCTCTCAAGAGAAAGAGTCGACTCTGAATTAATGAAATGAGTCATATATAAAACAAATACATTGACGTCAACATAAAATCTTAGCATATTGCTGTCCACTTGTTGGTCTGAATGAAAATGCAAATTCATTCTTTGCCACTAGGTGCTGCTTTTAGAGCGATAAAAACTAGAGCGTAAAAAACACTGCTTTATCAGGTATTACAGAGAGATTCATCACTCACAGAAGTGAAGACACTTACCATGGCTGAGCAGTTGTAATAATCTTTATGCGTTGGTTTCCATGGTTTCAGACATCTCCAGCAAAATCCATGATTACATTTGGCACATGTCATACTACACAGAGAAAACATATATAGCATAAACTTAGTATTAAAGTTAACCATTATACAGTTCTTAAAGGAACAGTTCACCCAAAAATGAAAATTCTGTCATCATTTACTCTCCCTGAAGTAGTTCCGCAGAACAAAGAAATTCATACACATCTGGAGCTACTTCAGGGTGAGTAAATGATGACAGAATTTTCATTTTTGGGTGAACTGTTCCTTTAAAATGAATAATAAATGAGATATTGTGCATGTACACTCACTGTAGGCAACCCTCGTTCTTCTCAATCTGGGCCTGGCAGCTGGGGCAGCGTTTGGATATAAGTTTGGCCAGATGTTTACTCTGGGCTTCCATACTCATTCCCTCATAATAGCCTCCATCATCCATCCACTGAGACATGTGACTGCAGCTGGCTGGGTAATGCGCCTGATGATTGGGCAAGAGAGATTACTGAAGCAGAGTACAGAATACACAGCACAGTACAGGTGTACATCTCTACCGTTTCAGAAAACCAAGTCTTTTAAAGTTTATCTCATAAAACCCAAGTAATTCCCTCCTAATTCCCATTATTCACAATGAAGAGTAATATGATGCATTACTTTCTTACTGCATTACAGAATTAGCGCAACAGAAGTACAAAATGTGTGATAAATATGTGTTATTTATTTAAATAAATTATAAAAAAGGCAGTACAATAAATATTACCATGAACTAACTGAAACTAATACTAAAGTAAAAATTCATTATTCATTATAGATTCATTATTGATAATTCAGAATCGGTAACAATTGGTAAAACATGAGCAGTAAATCAGTATATTAGAATGATTTCTGAAGGATCATGTGACACTGAAGACTGGAGTAATGATGCTGATCATTCAGATGTACAATAACAGGAATAAATTCATTTTTCAACAGGTTTTTACACAGCAGCTATTCTTTGATGATTTTATACATAAATAAATAAATAAATATATATACACAGTACTGTGCAAAAGTCTTAGGCCACTAGTATTCTCACTAACAAAAAATGGTTTCTATCTTTTGCAGTAGCGAAATATCCGTTTACATTTCCAAACATTATTTTAGTCATTAATTGTAATAATGCAGTGAGATTATTGTGTGACAACAGCCAGTGCTCCACACAGAGATCTGATCTGATCAT
>JAUMHE010000062.1:4772284-4783990 GCA_032359235.1 Enteromius mattozi
ACGGGACTTCAAGCATGTTTTTTTGCAAATCATTTGATTCAGAAGGGGATTTCAATTTATTTCTTTTTTTACGGATACCCTATACTGCAAACACAAATATGCATTTCACTCAGGGGCGCGCTACGGTTTCTGGGCCCCCTTGACAGCATGTCCACTTGGGCCCCCCTTGCAATTGTGTTCCGGTGGTCCCCCACGGTAGAAATTGCAACCGCATTCCCCCCCGGTAGAAATCGCATTTCTCCCTCAGGGGGCCCCACTCCATCGTCGAGCTCTTAGAATTGTTGGGCTACTAACATTGTAACAGTCTCTTGCTGCAAAATCAGAAGGGAATGACTTTAAATCAAGCAGTGCAGATGAGAGAGTTCAAGTGTGTACAGGACAGCTCTGCTGCCCGTGTCTGATTTACTGAGGAAATGAGCTTTACCTGACACCATGATGCACAAACCAACAACAGGCAGCAACTGAAAGAGTGATGGAGGGGCCGTGCTCATTTCAAAAGAAGAAAGAAAGAATAAATCAGCTTTTAAAAGCACATTTAATGCAGTCAGATGCAAATCATTCTCATCCAGCAATGGGCTTTTAATTATTATGTAAATGCTGGACGCACCAGGATGTAACATCACAGAGGGCATGATAGGACGCTCGGCTTCTCAAGTCACGTTTGAGCCAGTGTTGATAAATGGTGTATGATTTCATATTTCTACTTGCGCTATGGAGTTGTCTAACCAAAAAATTTAATTATGCAATATTGATAGAGCGAAATGCAAGCAGCATGACAGGAAAGGAAGGATGCTTGCACTGTACACATTTTCTGATGTGGAATGTGGTGTATCAGAACAAATAATATTTTAAAACAAGCGTCTCATACAGGTCTGTGCTAATACATATGTATCTCTACTCAAAGGGACTCTACAATCAGTCAAAACAGACAGCAGTGTGACCTTCACTTTGACAACTGACTTTGAAAGCAGGTGTGTCAGGTGAATATGAAGAGATACTGTGACTTGGGAAGAGAAAAGAACAAAAGATGGGATACGGCAAAAAAAAAAGGAATATGAGGGGGAGGTACAGGAGAAGAGGGGGCCTCAAGATACTGGGTACGTCTTTGGTGTTGAGCCTACATTGTAATTCCTCAAAGCCTCAAAGAGAATGAGAGTATTCTCATTCTCAAGCGTTTTGTTCTGACCTACATTCTCAGATAAGAACAGCAGCTTCAGTCCACGAGAGAAACACAAGCTCTGAATTTAGACAAAAAGTGGATGTTTTATCATAATTTAACTGAATAGTCATTTTGATATATTTTTTGTTGTACAGAGACTGGAAAACAAATTACATTTAACAAACAATTATATAATATATTATGTTATGTTATATTATATTATGATACAACCCAATTTGAAATTTGAATAAAATGAAAATATTATTTAAAATATATAATTTTATATAACATGAGCCAATATTTTATTCGCAATAGAACACAGATAACAAAAATGTTTAAACTTGAGAAATGTTATAGTTTTATGCACAAAATAATATAACTTCCAATTTGATGCCTGCTGTGTTCTCAAAACATGTCCGGGGGTATGTTTACCATGGTGTAGCATCTCATCTTCTTTTCAAAACAGTTTGAAAACGTCTCAGCATCAAGGTTATGAGTTTCTGTAGTTTTGCTGTTGGAATTAGGTCCCATTCTTGCCTGAAATAGGTTTCCAGCTGCTGAAGAGTTTGTGGTCATCTTTGATGTATTTTTTTGTTTAATGATGCACCAAATGTTCTCTATAGGAGAAAGATCTGGACTGCAGCAGGTCAATTCAGCGCTGGACTCTTCTGCTACAAAGCCATGCTGCAGTATGTGGTTCTGCATAGTCCTGCTGAAATACACAAGACCTTCCTTGAAATAGACATCATCTGAAGGAGAACATATGTTGCTCTGAAACCTTTATATACCTTTCAGCTTTCTTAGTGCCTTCCAAAACATGAAGCTGCCCATACCGTATACACTTATATACCATTAGAGATGCTGGTTTTTGAACTCAATGCTGATAACGCGCTGAAGATCTCCTTCTCTTTAGCCCGGAAGACACGGCATCTGTGATTTCCAACAAGAATGTCACATTTGGACTCGTCTGACCACAGAACACTTTGAAACAGTCAATTTCAAATGAGTCTTGGCCCACAGGACACGACAAGCTTCTGGACCATGTTCACATAGGTCTTCTTTTTGCATGAAAGAGCTTTAGTTGGTATCTGCAGATGGCTCGGAGGGTTGTGTTTACTGACAGTGGTTTCTGGAAGTATTCCTAAGCCCATTTAGTAATATCAATGACAGAATGATGCAGATGAGTGATGCAGTGTCATCTAAGGGCCTGAAGACCACGGGCATCCAACAAAGGTCTTTGGTCTTGTCCCTTACACACAGAGTTTCTCTGAATCTTTTGAGAATGGTATTCACATGACAGCCTTTGTAATTTGATATTGTTAATAATTTGATAAGCATTACACACTTTCACAGATTTGAAGCCTCTGTCCGTCTATACTTCTTAGAGACTCTGCCTCTCTGAGACATCCCTTTTTATAGCTAATCATGTCACAGACCTGATGTCAATTAACTTAATTAGTTGCTAGATGTTCTCCCAGCTGTTATTTCTTGCTTTTTCAGATCTCTTGCGGACAGCCAGACCCACTGGCCGACCTGGTATGGGGGACCCTCCCTTCGACGTCGATCAGCTTGGTGAGTGACTCTGCGTATGGCCCGTTCCAATTGAATATGAGCAGCGTCCCAGGTGACTTCACTCCTCTGAAGCCAAGTGTAGACGGTGGGTAGGTTTGTCGGCTCCCCGGACCAAGGGAAAAGGGGTGGTTGGAAGCCCAGCACACACTGGAACGGGGTCAGGTTGGTTGATGGCTTTCTTAAAGAGTTCTGGTCATATTCCGCCCAAAGAAGAGAGTCGCTCCAATCCTGCTGATTGTGATGACAGTAGGCCCGAAGAAAGCGTGTGAGCTCCTGATTCAGTCTCTCTACCTGGCCATTGGACTGGGGATGGTACCCGGAAGTTAGGCTCACGTTGATGTTGAGCTGCATACAAAAGGCTGTCCAGACACAAGAGGTGAACTGAGGACCCCGATCCGACACAATGTCCTCTAGTAATCCATAGAATCTAAAGACCTGATTCATGAGGACCTGTGCTGTTTCCCAGGCAGTGGGAAGCTTCAGTAGAGGAACCAGGCGGCAAGCCTTGGAGAACCTGTCAATTATGGTAAGGATGGTGGTGAAGTGGTTCGACCGCTATGTGGGACCAGGGTCTCTGTGGTACGGGTAGAGGCTACAGAAGGCCGGCGGGGCGTTGGTGTGATGATTTAGTTATGTTGCAGGTCACGCAATTCTTTACAAAGGTAGTCACTTCCTGGGTCATGGACGGCCACCAGTAATGAGTAGACACCAGTTCGATGGTGGCCTGGATACCGGGGTGGCCCGAACTGGGGCTGTCGTGGATCAACTGGAGGAGGCGAACACGAAGGGTCTCGGGGACATAAGTTCGTTCTGGAGGACAGTCAGGCGGCGGGTCATTCCTTTGGGCCTCAGTTATTTCTGCTGTGATGTCCCATAGGACGGGAGCCACGATCATGGTTGGCGGGATTACAGGTGCTGGTTGCGTGTCTTGCAGGGGTAGGTTATATTGACGTGACAGGGTGTCGGCTTTTCCATTCTTAGAGCCTGGACGATACGTGATTTTGAAATCGAACCGAGCGAAGAAGAGTGACCATCTGGCTTGGTGCGAGTTAAGGCGTTTGGCAGTTCTGAGATATTCCAAGTTGCGATGATCCGTAAGTACAAGGAAGGGGGTAGCTGCTCCTTCCAGCCAGTGACGCCACTCCTCCAAGGCCTTTTTCATGGCCAAAAGCTCCTTATCCCCGACGTCGTAGTTACGTTCCGCGGAATTGAGTTTGCGGGAGAAGGCGGCATGGATGTAATTTGGCGGGTTTGCCATGATGTTGTGACAGAATGGCTCCGTTGCCCGTGTTAGAAGCGTCCACCTCGACTACAAACTGATGATCAGGGTCTGGATGTCATAGGACAGGTGCGGAGGTGAAACGGCCCTTGAGCTCCTGGAAGGCCCTCTCGCTCTCAGGAGTCCATAGAAGTCTTGAGGCGCTCCTCCGTGTGAGCGAGGTAAGGGGTGCCGCCACCTGACTGAAGCCTCGGATGAACCTTCTATAAAAATTAGCAAAGCCTAGGAACCACTGCAGATCTTTGATGGACTGGGGCTTGGGCCAGTTTACTACGGCTGAGACTTTGGTATCATCCATGGTGACCCCCTCAGCGCTGATGACGTATCTCAGAAAGGAGATGGTGGTGAGGTGGAACTCACATTTAGTGAGCTTGGCGTAAAGCTGATGTTGAATAAGCCGTTGGAGGACTGCTCTGACGTGTAGGATGTGGGCCTGAAGATTCTCGGAGTAAATGAAGATGTCGTCTATGTAGACTATAAAGGAACTTATTCAGCATGTCCCGAAAAATGTCATTGACTAAGGCTTGAAAAACTGAAGGACTGTTGGATAATCCGAAGGGCATAACCAGATATTCATAATGTCCTGTGGTGGTAGAAAAGGCTGTCTTCCACTCGTCACCCGCTTTAATGCGAATGAGGTTGTATGCGCATCGTAAGTCTAGTTTGGTAAAGATGCGGGCGGTACAAAGCTGTTCCAGGGCTGAGGGGACGAGCGGGAGTGGGTAGCGATATTTAACAGTCATCTCGTTGAGTGCCCGGTAGTCAATGCAGGGTCGGAGAGAGCCATCCTATTTTTTTTTTACAAAGAAGAACCCAGCAGAAGACGGGGAGGTGGATGGACGAATAAAACCTTTGGACAGCTCCTCCTCAATGTATTGTTCCTGAGAAGAATCAAGCCTCAGATTGCACATTGATTGACACTTACACACAGTGGATCACGTCTTGATAAAATCAACAAACCATCAACGTATGGTAAGCTCTAATGGTGATTATCATTGAGAATGATGGCATTATGGGCACAGTTTACAAGAAGTGACATCTGTCATGATCGCCAGCTGGAGTGCCCACAAGCTCCTCCAGAGGGCACTCCATCCAGAACTCTACAGTCTCAGATAATCCATTTCCCATAACACCCCATGCCTAGGAACTGATTGCACACACACCTAGTTCCTATCAGGAAGACTATTTAAGTCACACTCACATTCACCACATTGCGAAGTCTTGTATTCCCCTGGTTACATTTCTGAGCGTTTCCTTCAGTGTCTTGTTTTCCTGTGTATGATTTTGGACTGTTATCGATTGTTTGTCGCCTGCCCTGACATCTGCCTGGTACTGTTTATGATTCTGGACTCTCTGCATTGCTCTGATTTTGTGTTTCTGACCCTGCCTGTCGACCTTGAATAAAAACTGTGAATGGATCCACTCGCCCCGGTCTCGTACGTTACAACATCCTGCACACGTTTTTGGGGTTTTTTTGCATGAAATTCTACTGCTATTTCTTATAATTATACTGTCATTTCTTCAGTACTTTTCACTTTATTTCAATACACATAAGATTTCTTTAGTTTGTTTATTTAGGGTTTAGCATAGCAAATCCACTTTAGGTTTTCCCCGAAATATGTAACATTTAAACCAATCCATAAACATTTGACTGTGACCTGAATAAGAGATTCATTCAGACTTGATCCTGCAAACTAATCCCATAGATTATAAATAATTATGCCACAGCCATATGGATTTTGTATCTGTGCATGTGTAAAATCCACTTTATGGCAACATCAACTGCTCATAATATTTTGAGTTTCTTGATTCACATCACTCAAAAAAAATGAGTTTCTTCATCATACTCGTCAAAAAGTCTGAAAGTAAATAAGTGCATATATTCTTTACGTTTTTAAAAAGGAGTCTCCTGTGCTTTCCAAAACTGGATTTGTTTAATTAAAATTACAGTAAAACAGTAATACTGTAAAATATTATTGCAATTTAAAATAACAATCTTCTACTTTAATATATTTTAAAATGTAATTTATTCCTATGATGCAAAGCTGGATTTTCAGCATCAAGATCCTTCAGAAATCATTCTAATATGCTGATTTGCTGATACTTAATTACTGATACTTAATGCAAGAGACAGAGAAAACATAAGACAGACAGAGAGTGTAAAAGATAAAAATCTTATAAGGAGAGTCAAAAGTCTTAAAAAATGTCTGTTTGAGGTTCTACACATTGCAGGGCACTGACTGCCCCAGATGCTGATTTCCAGCTTAAGCCCAGGTGTATAAAAGTCAACTCAGTTTAATAGATTATCAGTATGGATGTCTAGATTTTGAGTAGATGCCTCTCAGACTCCAGTGTCCTGGGATTTGTGGTAAAACATTCATCCTGCATCACTTCTCGGTGAACTGTTGCTAGGTTACCCTCAGCAGTGGAGCAGTCTGTCCTTGTTTTTAAACGGGTTAGAAATGTGCATCTGCATTTTTGTTCTAAAAGGGTTAAAGTTCATCGTGCAGATGTGGCAATCCTGAAGAGCCGCGATGAGGTAATGGTTTTCTTTTACCACACACACACAGAGCATACTTTAATTTAAAAATCCTGTGTGATCCTGATTTAGAATGAGATTTCAATTTAAATATCACTAATTTTATATATACTGTATATTGTAACAGAGCTGACAAGACGAGAGGCGATTGGATCCATATGCAAGCTTTTATTCATATACGTAGTCAAAACATTGGCAGGGTCAAAAAAAAAAGGTATGCACAGGCAGGACTGAAGAGCAATCCTAAAATGGGCTTGAGTCAGGTGACAGCAAACATAATCTGGCTAGACCAGAGAGGTATCCCTAAATGTAAGCAAAAGTCCAGGCAAGGAGCAAACACAGTCCGAAACAGCAAGCAAAGGGTTAATCCAAAATATGTGGGCAAAAATCAGGAACTAGGAAATCAGGAAACATAACTAGACTAGACTAGGACTAGAACTAGAAACTGAAACAGGAAAATGGCTCTGTAGAGAGCCATGAGAGCGATAAACGCAAACAATACTCTGCGATCTGAGCGGGAACTGAGTGGGTTTTAAATAGTGTGTGTGATTGCTGTCAGGTGAGTGATTGGTTACAGCTGTGTGCAATCAGTGCAATGGAGGATGCAGTCCAGGGTCATGTGTAACAGTCTGTGTAGTGTGAGAGTCTGTGTGATGGATAATGACATCTTGTGGTGAATAAATTGAAGTGCGTAGACCAAATTTGTGACACACACACACACGAACATCTCAAAAAATTAGAATATCATGAAACTTTCATATATATTTTAGATTCATTACATGTAAAGTAAAACATTTAAAACATTTTTGTTTTTAATTTGCAGCAGCAATATGAGTTACAGTAAATAAATCAATAAATCCACTGCTCTCTTATATTATAAAGAGATCCCTTTGCCACATCACAAGGGGAGCGAGATCAGACGCATTCATTGTTTCAGAGGCTTGCAGAAGAAAAAAAACCCTTCAAACTAAAACAAAGTTCCATAACTTTTGGTGCTCTAGTGGTTAATAAAAAGAACTGCGTGTGTCTTGCAGAAGAACATTGTAGCTGGATCTATTTCTCTGTGTATATCTATGATGAATCACACAGGTACTGGGCTACTCTGCAGCGGTACCTACCCAAACCAGTCAAATCAAGTCACCTTAATATAGCGCTTTTAAAGGGATAGTTCACCCCAAAAATTAAAATTATCCTGTCTTTTGCTCACCTTTGAAGCATTCTAGGTTTTTGTGACTTTCTTAAGCACTTTTAAGCACTTTTTTCTCAGGTCTGCTACAAAACAAAACACCAGGGGATTTGTACAGAAAAATGTAGGAGGATTTTGATATAAGCCAAGAGGAGACTGGTTTACTTTGCTAAAGTAAGGAAACGTTGTCTCCTTTGAAACTACATTTCCCAGAGATGTGCACGATGCATACATCCGCCGGGACTGCTTCTGGTTTACACAGCCAGCAGACGAGAGAGAAAAGTGCTTATTACATTTGAAATATGGATATTTATCATACAAAAATGCATGGATTCGCCCCCGGAGCTGTGTGAGGGATGTTTTATTACAAATACACACACGTTATTTATGGCTATCACCCGTTTAAACCCATTCAAAGGCTTGGAGGGGTCTGGAGAATTTTTATTTTCACTCTGATTGGATTCGTCTGAATGAAGAAAGTCACATACACCTAGGATGCTTCGAAGAGGAGTGAAAGACAGGATAATTTTCATTTTTGTGTGAACTATCTCTTTAACAATACAGATTGGGCCTCATTTACTAAACGAACATACAACAAACAATTGGGCGTTCTGTCATTTCTACGCAAAATCTCACGTCTGGTCTCAGCTCGCGTACGCAAGTTTTTGAGTTACCTGAACTTGCACACAGCATTTTAATCTGCTGCAGAATTGTAACAGGATTTTGTAGGTCATTTTCCACACCATCAACCGAAGATCATTAGTTGATCATTAGGATTTGAATGTCTTTTTTTTATCATTTTTTTTTTCATGGCTTTTATTCAAGCCAAAAATGGATTCAAGGTGTACTCGCTTGTTATATAAATGTAATAAATGAACGCAAAAAAGTTATGGACTGTAGCTTTAACAAATGAGATCATATTGTAAAGTAGTACCACTTTTCTACATGAGGATATGCATCAACGAGATTATCATTAAACAGCTGTAGTGAGTCACATGGTGTGGTGTAACATACACCCTGGAAAAGGTCAAACATCTATCACTAAAACAGAAAATACTACAGCAAGTAGTAAGTCTGACATGAGACCTTTCATGCTCAAATGCCTTTCCTCTGTAGTACAGATTGGAGATTTCTCCTGACAGACAAGCTCAGATTGTATCTAGTCTCAGTTCAGGAATCTCCAGTGCAAGTTGGCAACATCAAGTGCTGAATATGATGATTGTCACAATCCATCGGATTCATTCTGTAAAAATTCCTGCAGGGACAATATGTCACAGCTGCTTTCTGCTGCATAAGACTTTTTCTGAATAGAGGTGAAATCAAAACCAAATTTGTTTCCCTAGCAGTTTTATTTAAAAGCATATCCATAAGCAAAAAAAAAAAAAAACATCTCTGCAATCTGCTGTTTAGTATAACAGTACACCATTTCTGCCACAAGTCTCCTGTTTTAGACTAATTTTTTGATCCGACTGTCAAGATGTACTCATATTATCTAAGACCTTTTAGGCTCATTCACACACAAACTGAAGTCTTCCACTCGCCGCTTAAGGGCAAACTATTTTGGAAGAGCTGACAAAGTGAAGCACCTCCACTTCAAGTTTCTTTCTGTTCACTAAGCAAAGAAAATAAAGCATTCCTTCAGTCAGCTTCTCTACATTATACAGTGATGGTCCTAAAAATATTAAAAAGTGTATCTATTTAGAAGATTGAGTGTTTACTATTGTACTTTTGCATTACTGATGCACTATTTTCCTACTTGATACTATAAATTGACACAGTCTGTACTGTAAAGAGAGCTATATAAATAGAAGGAAGGAAGTTGCAATTTAGTATATTTAAACTTCTTTAAGTATGACAAAAGATTATTAAAACACGATTTAAGATGTACTTTAAAGTCAACTTTTAATCTGACATTAAGTGCACTTTTTATTATTTAGTAAAATACTCTCAAATACGGTGGCCCAGAGGTGCACAACACAATTTAAAAAGCAAACATAAGCTCACAACACAACTATATATATATATTTATATGTCTATGAACACAATGACATTAAGCCACAACACAACGGAAATGCTCCAGACCACTAGGGGGCAGTTGGTCTGCATGTCACGAGTATTTGCGAGCGGTCTGTACCATAGACTGTAAAAAAGATGGACGACGCGAGTCCACTTCCTTCAAGCTCACAATCATGACACCACACCCTGTTGTTATAGCACAAAATAACTAGTTTAAAGCAAACTTTTTAAAAAAACGAACACTTGAACATACATTGGCATGATAATAACTACCTTCTGTAGTGAGCTTATGTTTGCTTTTTAAATTGTGTTGTGCACTACTGGGCCACCGTACTTAAAGGGACAGTTCACCCCAAAATAAATTTAAAAAAATTATAAGTTATATAGTTATAAATTATAAGTTATAATTTAGTCAATTCAGGTTTTTCCAAACCTGTATCTTTCTTATACTTAACACAAGATATTTTGAAGAATTTTGGTAAATACACACACAAACATACATAAACACATACAGTTAGGTCCATATATATTTGGACGCAGTCACAATTTTTATTATTTTAACATATTTAAGTTACAGTTTTATAATGAGTATAAACCCGAACACTCTGAGCTTTAATTTGAGGGTATTCTCATCACATTCTTCAATTATACAGTATATATAAAAGGTTAATTTTATTGAATACTGCTCAGAATGAGTGCAATTAAAATATTTACTGATCACAATCCTTCAAATCTGCTTTGAGATGTATTATATGGTCAGCCGTAGCCTTCATGACCTTGGGATGTAGCACATTTTCATTGCATATGACCTCAGTGCCCTCAACCTCATCTCCTGTCACAGGCCTTTTGTATATCTCCATGTAAGACAAAAAATCTTGACCAGCCCAAATCAGGTGGCGCTCATAATAACCCTGCTGAATGTCTCCATCGCACTTCTGAACATTTGCACACTCACCCACCCAAACAAACATCCTCACATCTTGCTCCGGAGAACAGATGGGCCTTAGAGCACAGACAATCGTTTCCCTGTCGCACACCAGGTTGAATCCATTAGCTGACAGATTAATCTAGAGGTCACACTGGCCAGCAAGAGGAACATCACCCAACATCATGCTGATTAATGATGCTGTATATCTCTGAGAATAACTTAGTGATACATCATACTACAGTTTCCAGTTTCCACAGAACAACATGTGTTTCTAGCCACGCACGGAGGTTTATTGACATGCGAAAGACAAATGACCTACCCCCAGAAAAAGTAAAGTTCAAACGCTGTCCTTACGAAGCCTTCACTGGAATCTCACGAACACATTTTATTGTTAGTTTGAAGGCTTTTTTTGAATACTTCCATGGATTTGAGTGTTTGCTTAGGCACCTGCTTGCTAAGACATTGCTACGCCTGGCTACAAATATGTTGTACGGGCCTCGACACACTTCCAGAAAGACTGCAAAATGGCTTAAATAATGTAAAATAAGAAAATATGCTAAAGTTCAAAATTAGGGCACAAAATGATTATGCCCTTTTGTTTTTTAAATGGGTTGTCGTTATTAAAAGGGTAATTTTTTTTTAATTTGACCTTTTCTTTAGTGTGTAACATAGCCGTGCGTGTAAACAATCTGCCAAGTTATAAAGCATAAAGTCTGCTTAAGGGGAGACACTGCAGGCAAAAACCTTGTTTTTTCATGCACCTGTCAAATTTGAGATTTTGGGGTTTTTGGTTTTTCATAAAGTATTCTTTTTCAGACTAGTGGAAAAAAACCATCCAAAAGACACTGTTAAGTGTTTCTCTTTTAGCACTTTAGTAGAAGTTTTGATAATAACTTCATTTCGAGAGGATCGCTAAACGCATAATCACCCACAGCTGGCAGCTCGTTAGCCTAACTATCTCCTGATCATTCGCGCCCAATCAGATAGCGATCTTCCCCTATAAATACCCGTATCTCTCATTCCCCAG
>JAUMHE010000062.1:4819642-4831775 GCA_032359235.1 Enteromius mattozi
TACCACGGAGTCAAACTGTTTTCTTTTACCTTTCTTAAGCGCAAAGGAGCGACTGTATCTAAAGTGCTAGAAAAGAGCACTTGACAGCACCTCAGTCGTGGTATTGAAGGTGGAGAGAGTGCTGGTTATTCACTCCCCCACCCACAATCCCTGCCGGACCTGGGACTCGAACCCACAACCTTGGGGTTATAAATCCAACTCCCTATCCATTAGGCCACGACTGCCCCCCTTTCAGTTTTTTTTCCAGGTCTTTAGGCAAGGGCTGCCACTTGTTTCTGTTATCAGCTATCACAGCACAAACAACTTGCTGCTGTTCTAAAAAGTGTTCCACCATGTCATATGCTGATCCCCAACGGGTAGGTTCATCATGTATAATATA
This sequence comes from Enteromius mattozi, assembly GCA_032359235.1. Lineage (NCBI taxonomy): Eukaryota > Metazoa > Chordata > Actinopteri > Cypriniformes > Cyprinidae > Enteromius > Enteromius mattozi. The sequence goes on from JAUMHE010000062.1 coordinate 4,820,022, forward strand.
TCATCTGCCAATCCTTTGTTATGAACTGAGCAGTTACAGCCATGTAGGACTGCATTGTTCTGCTGGTTCAGAAATCCAGATACTTCAAGATCTGCTTCTATTGTCTCTAGTTTCTGTGTGCAATGCTGGGCAGCTCCTATTTAATGTTGAACTTCTTAACTAGTTGCTTGAATCCAATCCTGTCCACTGTAAATATTGGCATTTGGTCAAGACAAATTAATTTGGCCACAACTCTGTTTAGAACAGCTGCTTCTTTGGATTGTGCTTCATACTTCTTGAATTTCTCAAAGAGGCTGTCGATGGTGGGTTGCAACTTGCTGGTGGCAGGGGTAGCTGTATGGCTTTGGGTTCCAGTTTAGGCAGCATGGTTCTGATTCTGAAAAAAAAACAAGAAACAGTATGAAATTAATTACTTGGATTCTTTTCATTTGTGAAATGCATTTTTTTATATTATTCATCCAACAGAAACCCGTTCAAAACACAAACTATATTTAGGAAGGAAAGAAACTGATTTTAACGTAAATAAAGGGCTGATAAGAACAAACTGCAAATGCTGTCATGTTAATGAATATAACTGCATTCATCATCACAAAGATTGCTGCAAAGTTTCTCGTAACCCATTACTTGATCCAGAAGGTGGAAGAAAGAGCAACAGACCAACTGAAAGACATATGTTACATACTAAATTCAGTGTTTAAGCTGCTAATTTAGTTTCATCTTTTCAGTCGCTCTCACAGTTAGCACGAATAATTAGCAAAACCTTACTATAATGTTTAACAGATCTTCAAAATAAAGGGAAATTATTTAAATAAGTTCCACTAACCTTTGTGTACTCTGCAAAAGATGTGGGATGCATCCGAAGGTGCTTAATGAGGTTGCTAGTGTTTCCCCCATTAGCTTCAATTCTCTGTAGGCATCAATATGTTTTACAGTCTCATCACGTAAAAGTCCGAAAGGACTAAAAAATTTATTTGCAGGCACAAGTATTCAAATCTTTTTGCGACTGCCCCACAGGCCACATACAACATAACTTACGGTAGAACCGTAATGACGGTACTACTGTTCAAAAAATACAGTGGCACCGCCAGTATTTTGGATCCTTAGTATCACGATACTACCGTAGTATAGGTAAACCATGCAACCTCACATTGCACACAACAACAGTCACTGCTTTTCAGAAATGTACCATACTAATGCTTCAAGGATTTGCACCGCAGTAGAGTCAAGGGTACCCAGAACAACCCTGATAAAACTTACCTACCTGTAATTTTCTAATGATCCTGAAGAGACTGATTAGCATGTTTAGGTGTGTTTGATTAGGGTTCAATCCAAACTCTGCAGAAAAGTGGATCTTGTGTGCCAGATTTGAGGATCCCTGGGCTATATGCAGAGTCAGCCACAGTCAGCACAGGAATGTCAACACTTTGTATTTTTTTGGTGAGTGGCGGAAAGTATGTACCATTTTGTAGTTTTAAGTTTTGAAAAACAAAAGTGTCGTGGCACTTCCCTGGCCAGCCAACATCAAAATCTTGAAACATGGTGGTCAACCAAGCCCTATATTATAATGCTGTACTCTGTTGTAGTAATCATTGTGAAACTTTTCTTCAAAACCTGTGATTTTTCCATTTTAGTTATATGCATTTAATATTAAATATATTAATAAGATGAACTAAAATATAATATAAATTTTTAAAAGAAAGTCTAACACCTCTTCAGCAGCAAACTGGTTTTTCCACAAGGTCTGCCATCTGGGTACTGACCAGCTCAACCATAACCATACCAGCTTTTCATAATTTGATTATAGACCTTGAAAAATGCAGAATACTAGCCTGGGCCCGCCCATACTTCCTGTGACGCAACATTCTATTTCGCGAGCAAAGTTAGTCTGGCAAAGCTGCCGTTTTAGAACATTTCTGTTCCCAAAAAAGTGGGAACCAATGAGGAAACGGAGCAGAGCTGCTTTAATGAAGCTAGCTACAATTGGTTACGGTGGCTTCAGGTTCCGTTGCTACGCATACGTCATCGGAATGAGTGGTCTGATTGGTTGTGGATTCGTCCAGTAGTATACAGAGGCATCTGATGGACGCAGGTTAAGCCCGCCTCCCAGAAGGCGGGTAGTAAGGTAGCTTGGCCAGACTAAGCTCCTATGAGCTTTAAGTCGCGGAAGCCAGGCTAGCAGAATACTACAAATTTATTGAGAATTTATGAAATTAGGACAAAACCCTTAAGATGAACAATCTTGTCTGTATAGCACAATCACTACAGACAGACGACAACACACACAGACACACACACACACAACAACAACAACAATAACAATAACAACAAACAGACATGAATGAAAACATTGTAAACACAACAAAATGATCATAAATAAATAAACAGCAGATTATCACCAGATACAATCATGTGTAAACATCCGGTATAAATAATAGGTAAAAAACAGAAGCAGTCTCACTGATAGCATGAATAAACCTCAAAGTAAGCAGATAGAGTGTGTTCGTAATTAAGTGATTTAAAAGCTGAAAGCTCTTTTTTTCCAATTATTTCCTTTGCAATAGGAAAAAGGATATAAATCCAAGCAAAGTGCCTTACTAGACAATTTGAAGAAAAAATGCAAAATACTCTTGTAGGATAGTTTAAGTGAGCATTTAAAGGTTTTTTTTTTTTAATTTGGGAGCCCCCTACACAGTAAAAGGGATATTTAACCCAAAAATGTAAATTATATAATTAATTACTCACGCTCTCATCGTTTCATACCTGTAGAACCTGTTGGAAAACAGATGAAGATGTTTTTAATGAAATCCAAGAGCTCTCTGACCCTTCACAGACAGCAAGAATCCTTACTCTGCCGAGGCACAGAAAAGTGATAAGAACATAGTTAACATAGTTCACATTTCCTCTCCTCCTCATCACCCTGCCATGGACCACTTTAACAATGTTCTTACTACGTTTCTGTGCCTTGAACATGGTAGTTTATTTGTCTGAAATCAGGAAATATGTTTTTATGTAGACCCCTTAAGTTCATCTTAAATTGTAGAGTGTTGAGAAAACAAACATATATAAGCACTAATTTATTATCTAAAAGCCAAACTCGTACTAAAGAGAAACTTACATTTGATGAAGATTGGTACATAACAGTGTGATCCCCATAGAGTTAAATACAACAGTCACTAAAAATTTACCACCTAGGTATTATAAGGTTTTATCTGCATTCTGAGCAGTGTTGAGATATTGAGATAAATTGTTTTGCAATCCATAGACTGTGAATAGAACCCATTTTGTTTACTAAAAGAAGCCCCAAAATGTACTCAGCTTACAAAGGAAACATTACATAATGTAAATAAGTCATTAAATATCTTTGTGTTAAATATCTAAAATAAGTTAAATATCTGAATAACTGATAGAACCTTATAATTCCAAGGCAACAAACTGATGGTACATTATTTACATAAATAGAAAAGAGAAGTGGCCCCAATGATGAACCCTGGGGCACACCTTTTTCTTAGATTTCAAAGTTCAGATTTATTCCAGTATAGCACTATACACTGTTTTCAAAAGACTGCATTTTCAAAAGGTCAGTAGAATGGCATTAATCTAAAAGCAGACATTTTATACTTGTTCATTATATGTCATTTAAGATTTTTCTGTTGATACTACTAAAAAAGTTTGGAGGAAGATTTTGTAAAACAACGTGTCTACATAAAAAACAAAACAAACAAACAAAAACAGATATTTAATGTGGTCTGAGGCTTTTTGGCTTCACCTACAAAAAATAAATAAATACAAAATAAATGAATAAATAAATTTGCAATTTAATGCATTCATAAATTTGACAATTAAGGAAATGTATTATTATTATTCTTTTTATTTTATTTAATGTTTTTTTACATTTTTTAAATTATGTTGTTTAATTATATTTGCATATTAGAAAAATGAAGTTATACTCCTTTCATTTCCATTGGTATAGCCACAAAAGTGAAAACCAAACATAAGTATCACTTCCTGATTTTATTGCTAGAGGGCGCTCAAACACAAAACATCACACACATTTCAGTGACATTTTATAAAACCACTAGAGGGCCTCTATCTATTACTGTTTGTCGATGCTTGTAAAATTGCAGAACAACCACTGGTAGACAAAAACTTTAGTCAGATCATCTGTCACATTTAATTTATTATTATTTTTAATTAAACGAATAGTTTAGTTTTTAAATTATAGCACACTGTTATATGACTTTGAACTAACAGCCCTGAAATCATAGACATATTTTATTTAAATATTATTTTACTTTTTTCTTTTGTTTTGTTTATTTTCAACACAATGTAATGGAACGTCAATTCTAAAGATTGACAGCACCTTTAATCGAATGACTTTTATGGACCTACTGCACCTTCAGGCAAGATTAAGCAGACTTCTGCTCAATCATCTCCCTCAAGTCCCGAGCTGAAATCAACAATCTCACTGACTTTTTACCAAATCTCCCAGAGAGGGTCATCCCCCAAAGCTGGCTGAAAAATGGGAGTCCCTGCTGTGATTGACGTTTCGAAAGAAGCCCGTCCAGATGGAGAGGTGTGAGAAAGTCTCTCAGCAATAGAGCCTGAGGGGGGAGGAACATTATTCCCTCAACTGCTGAGTCACATGAGCCTCTTTGTTTGACCCACAGCAGCTGATATGTACAAACACACGCACATGGCTGGAGCGTGGGACTGGTGCGGCACTCACCCACCTAAACAAACAATGAAGAAAATCACCAGGCATCTTGGAAACAAATGACAGTCAGGCCACAAAATGAGCTTGAGATCCAACTGAGCCTCGTTCATCTCGATAAACCATGGAGGTCCTGCTAACACACACACTGTCTGCTTTTTTTTAATTAGCTGGCATCATTATTCATGAGGCTTTCCGATATCCCCAGACTAATGAGATGATCGACACCTAATCAGGCTTACGTCTCTACTGAAGTGGCCTGAGATGTATTTGTTCACTCTGGGAGGGGGAGAACGAGCGTACCCCTCTCTCTCTCTGTGTCTCGCGCTCTCCCCTTTTTTCTCCTTGATGTGAACAACTGATGACCCGGGAATGTGCGATCCCCCGGGGATTAGGGTTTGCTGGAGTCTATGGGTATGAAACACTGCCATCTGCCACCGGGCACATTCATATACTCGGCAGAAGGCCACATCGTTTGTTGATTTAAATGGAGAACTTAACTTTCCCAGGACAGTATGACCCTAGCACCCCCACCTCCCATGCAATACTGTCTGTGAGCGAACGGGAACGAGGCGTATTTTAAGGGATTCCCGTTACCACATGATGATGGATCTCCTTTGCACAATATGGCAGTGTGTCGGTGGATTCTGGGGGTGTGGGAGCATCTCCTTGGTTGATTGGTAGAATGCTAATGATTCTGAGAAAACTCGAAACGGCTTCATCCGAGCTGTCAGAGCCGGAGCACCTAAGCTGCTACTGCAGACACAAAGTCAGGCTTTGGCCATTGTTGGACCAGATGCAAGGGAGGAACCTCAGACCATTAGACTGAATGCTGGCATTAGTGTATAATTAGCCAAAATAACTTATTTCAACTAGTCGTTATCAATCTTGGGGAGTAACTAGCTACAAATTAACTGTATTTTTCAATCTTGGCAGTAGCTCAGTTATGGTAAAGTGTGAGAAAACTCTCAACTATTTTAGTCAAATTGAATTGCACCGACAGCCTGTTTTGAAAACACTAGACATGGGCAGTGGAATGAGGAAAAAATGCAAGGTCTAGAGACCTAAGCTAAATTTATTTTAACTTGAATTTCTGTGTAGGATATTGAGCACTATTAAGCACCAATTTATTATCCAAAAACCAAACTCAGAATAAAGAGAAACTTATATTTAAAGAAGATCAGCTACTGTATATGTGTGCATGACAGTTTTATCAGCAGAGAGTTAAATATAACAGTCATTAAAAATAGTTTTATTACATGAATAGAAAAGAGAAGTGGCCCCAATATTGAACCCTGGGGCACACCTCTTTGTTAATTAAAAAGATCAGATTTATTAATATAATACAGGACTTTATTAATATTAATTTAAAATTAACTTTATTAATTTATTAATATAATAAACACAAGATGCAAGCAGTGGAATAAGGAAAAATGCCGTGTCACAAGTGAGATGCTACAAAAGATGTGATTGCAATTGTCAAACACATCCAGCAAGTGCAGGCCTACATAGAATAACAATGGAAAAGTAGCATAGTGGAATAAAAAAAATCACTCTTTGTGAATGGCCCCTTAATAATGGGACACACCAAGCTGTTGGGCTACATCAGTTAGTTTTTAAGTATAGGTCGGCTTTCATTTTTTGTTGTGTTCCACATCGTTGAATCTAGTTGGATGGTGTTTTCCAGATTCTGCATGTTAAATAGGGGCTCGTTGATGAGAAAGAGAGCTCTGATTGACTATTCAGCTTAGAGAATGAGCCCACAAGAGTAACTGAACTGACAAAAGCAAACTAATGATTGAGTAAATATAGACAGATACATGTCACTCATGAACATTATTATTATTTACTTTTTTAGAATATAACTTTGATTATTTTGATGGTATTCTTGTTTAGACAACTGTTGATAAGTAACTCTGTAACTATGTCAGCTTCATTATAGTATTAGTAGTGTGTCTGCTAAATATATGCTAACACTTTATTTTGATGGTTCCTCAAGTACAGGATACTTTACAAGTATGTGAACACTCTACCTACACTACCTAAGTCTACTAATACTCTTAGCTTTATGTAATAAACAGTGCATTTTTTTTCAATTGAAAGTATTAGCTAGCTCACATTAGCCTCAATATTAGCCTCACAGGAAACACTCAAATAACACTCAGAACCTAACCACTCACAAGATGTTGTAAGGTACTGTGTAAATCTTAAATAAAAAATCTCAAGATATGAATGAAGTAGATTGAATATGGTGTTCATTGTGTGTTATAAATAATAACACTCTTTTATTTGAATTATCATCACAAATACGTACATACTATAATGTATTATCATTTGTTTTAGAATTATTAATAAGATCTTATAATCAGGTTTTTTATCATGCATTATGCAGTCATTATAATGCCTTAAGAATACCCTTATAATGTATTATAAATACAGGCTTCATAGGAAGTGTTACCAAGAATTTAGAAATCTTTTGTAATATTATAAAAGTTAGAATTTTCAATAGCTATTAAACTGTTAAAATGCATGAATGAATTATTAGAAGATATAAAGATAGTGTCTTTAGCAGTGTAGCTAAGTAACCTTTCTATAAAGTGTATTTTAGATACTTTTTTAACACTATGAATTTGGAGATGTTACAGTTTTAAAATAATTCTTCTGATAACGCAGGAATATACTTGCAATCTGTGACTGTGTTATTCAGATTTTTCTTGTTTGGGCCGGAATCTTTGGAACTTGCTGCCAGGAAAACATGTTGAATATAAATGTCACATGGTCCTATCAGCAGCATTCCCACGGGTGTAACACTGGTCAGCCAGTACAATAATCCTCACTGTGTTTCAAGAAATACTCATACTCCAATTGCCTTTAGAACGGTTCATTTTGTGCAGTAAACCACAAACCATGAGATGTTTGCTTTGTAGTTAGCTATGAACACTTGATCGCATGGAATCTGCAACCGCGAAATTCAGAAGAATTTAACCGCCTGACATTCACATACTTCTACACATCTTCAAGCCCATGTAAGCGTTATTAACATTTCTATTTTGTTTTTGCTTTCCAGCTTCTCTCCATTCAACACAAGTTTAAGTTTAAATCCTTTTGGCAAATTTCTGCTGATTTCCCCCCCAAAACGAGTGCTATCAGTCATGACTCTTATTCATGAATCTGTTGTTTTCTAAGCATGAACACGAATCAGATGCAGAAATTTGATTAAATCTATATACTGATGTGTGCAGATTTGCTAAACATGACACACACTCTTTGACAGGACAACTATCAATTTGACACTTGTGCTTTGTTTATTGTTGCTATATAGTGTCACAGGACTGCTTCAGATATCATACACTGTTGTTCTTGTTATGATTAGGGTTAAGAACTCACTCATGGTTCAGGACTGTCCTCATCGCACCTTTACAATAATGTCTTCCATTATCTTCCAGAATATGTCCACATTCTCACTTTCTGGAAGAAGACCCAATGATAATGCAAATAACTGATAGCGCTCTTCTAGAAGGGTGTTGCTTGAGGTGCGTCTTAAGGGGGATTAACCAGTGACAGGACAAAGTGTTTCGCTTCGTGCTTCAAGAATAGCGATACTAAAACATGAGTGAGGTCACATAGAAATGACACCTTTACAATTCTGCCACTAGGTTCTTACTCAATTTCATGCATGTTTTGTTGCAAAATACTTCAGCTAATTTGCTCCGTTTTAGCAATGCTTTCCGCAATCAATAAACTCAACCCAGGCTTATTGGAAAAAATGTGTGACATTTCTGCAAACTGATATTATGTTGCTTCTTGCACATTTTGTGACACTTTCACAGTGAATGGTATTTAAAAGTGTGTTTAGTTTTATTTGAAACAGATGGATGGATGTGAATCTGGCAACGTCTAGCAGTTTAGAAATTAAATGTCCGTTGAGTGGCCCTAACTATCAAGTAAATGGACCATTATGTTGAAAAATAACATACCACCTACACTAAACCCTAACATAAACCTTTTAACTCTTTTATTGTGACTTGTGTTTCATGGGAAACATACCCAAGTGCTTTAAAATCACTGTACCAGGTGAGCTACTGAGTAAGTTTACTGCCGGAAAAGCCATATGGAGCTGATTATGTGATGCAAACATCAAAAGTTTTAGTTTACAAATCGTGCACTATGGTAAAAGTGTTTTGAGGGCATAACATAATGTTGCACAAGAAATTATTAATGATACTGTTAATGAACTAAAAATAATTTTGTAAAAGAATAAAAGTTTACAACATCTTGTGATAATTTCAGTGGTAAACTGCAGTGAATTGTATGTATAGGAACATTTTAAAGTTTTGCAAAAAAAAAAATGTGTAAATAAAGACACTTTCCAATGAACCTACACTCTCGGAAATAAAGGTACAAAACCTGTCACTGGGGCGGTACCTTTTCAAAAGGTATTGTAACTATTTTAAGTTTGTATCTATTTTAAGTTTTGGTGACTGAGTACCTTTTCACGCAATCTGCTCAAGCTTCAGTAGGTTTAGGAAAAATGTTCGTTTAACTACTAATCAAATTGTACAAATTTACCAGCAAGTTGTAAAACTCATGAGACTGTGTCGGTAATTTTAAGTGGCACTAGTAGCACTTTTTTTCAAGCATGTTTTCCAAACATTTCCCTCATCTGCCATTGTTCAGTTAAAAAGTTCACAAAGGCACACTATTGGTTGGCTATACTTTTCCTGTTGGGATGTTCAAACAAACAACAATTTAAAGTATTTTAATATTAAAAAATTGATCCGTTTACCTTTACTATTTAACCAAAAATGAGTTCTTACAAAAATGTTCTTACTGAAATGGGGAAAAAAGCTCAGTAGATTCACTTTTGGGCCTGTATTTGTTCTTCCCCAGTGTCACTGTTTTGCTAAAATGTGCCAATGAAGGATTTTCTCAGCAGAACGCTTAAGAGGTGCGAGCACCATTTGGGCCGGAGCGAGTGCGGTTTATATAAACCAGTATAATGGAGACACTTAGTTTGGTCCCAATAAATTGTCTTTCTCACCTCCTTAGTTTGTGTTACTGTGGGAAAGGAGCCGGTGAAAGTGCCGTTTTTACCAGCATTCCTGAACTACACCATCTGTCACAGACACCAGGAGCGTCCTCAGCACCTTCTTCCACTGTCCCAGCACCAACACTGAGCTTTCTCTCACAGTGTTTCAACTTTCGCAGCGTTAATATGTTTGTATCGCGCACTATATAAGGGTATTACTATGATCATAGAGATATCATGAATGGTTGGCCTGTGGCCCACTATCTGCAGCCTGGGAAACACCAGAGGCGATATGAGTGATTAAAAGAGGGGGAGGGACAGAAACACAAAGTCTGAGGCTTCTGGGAAACTTATTTCTCTCATTTCCATTTTGTCTTAAGTTTTAATGCAGTCTGGGTTGCATTTACTATGTGTAGTTGTGTTTGTGGTTTTTGAGGTTGAGGGAATGTCACGCTGTCCATGTTAGCATCAGATCTGACTTGCTTGTACCAAGTGACAGTGACAATGTCCCTCGATGAACAATGAAATATATACATTTTTGGCCACCTGTGCTGCAAAAAAGAGAAAAAAAAATAAAAATAAAAAAAGGGACCAACAGTTAGTGAATGTTTTATTTAGTTTACTTAAACTTTGAAAGGCCTTAATGTTACTAGTGATGCACTTTCTTTAGTGCTATCATGACCCTGTCAGGACAGACCTGCAACCTATTTTATCTTCACTTGAGAAACACTGGTCTGAAGGACTCTTTAGGATTTTTAAATAATTAAATCAAATGAACTCCATCCATCTTCCTTTTACCATTCAAGTGCTTAACAATGTGTTGATATTAAATTAGTTCTTCAGAGTTTGGAATGAAGTGGTTAAGTTGCTTTGAGTAATGAACTTCATCAGTCAAATATTGTGAGCTCTTGGTATTCTTGCTGTTTCATCAGGCTGTTTCAAAAATCAGTGCAGAGGGAAAATGAACTTTATAGGAAAAACAAAAACTACTCTAAAAGGTGCTACCATAATTCAGTGTCAGCATGAGATGGTAATACTATGATATTTCAATGAAAACTATGGAATTACCACAATGTACACCACAAATATATACAAATTATACCGTACACATACAGTGATTATATGGTAATAACATAATAATTTTATATATACCATGGCACTGAATGCACTTACAAAAAGTCACAAAAATAATTTTTCAGAAATTATAGTAATTTTTGTACCATGGATCAATTTCAGTGTCATGGTATATTTCAAAATACCAAAGTAATACTTTAATACCTTTAGTATACTATGGTGCCACCGCAATAAGAGTTTTGTAAATATCATAATATTTGCATGATAAAAATATCCAAAAACACAGTATTACAATTTCAAACAACAAACAAATGAACAACTAAAAAATGTGAAATGTATTTTGTGTATTTTTGTACAAATGTACAATGTATTTTTCAGTGGCAGAATTTGTCTTCATTGCCTACAGTTGTTTTTTTGTTTGTTTGTTTTTTTGTTGATTTTATGTGTATTTCACTATTGATAGATAGTTGGCCACAAACTGCAGCAATGGCTTTTCCAGCATCAAACTCCTAATGCCTCCTAAACTACAGTAACAGTTAGTTGCTAATTCTATTCAAGCTCCTGCTGAAGATGCTTTGATGTGCTCATCTACATCTGTACTGAGCTACTTCCTATTTGTCATCTCTGTTTAACACGTTGGCTTTTTAAAGAGAGTGGTGCAGCAGGCAGCTGATCTTTCTCTCTGGTGTGTTTGCTGTTATCAGAGCTTCACTACACACTACAGAGCAGGAGGTGTTCATGTTGACACAGTGCTGCTGTCAGACTCAGCTACTGGTTTCATTCACTTGCTCTTTTGTTTAGTTTGATGGGTTTTTTTTGTTTGTTTTTTTTTGTAGTCTTTTGGTACAGTTATATATACATATTAGAGAACGACCGATATGGATTTTTTTAGAGCCGATGCCGATGCCGATTTTTTTCGGCAGCTTTAGCCGATGACCGA
>JAUMHE010000062.1:4862734-4883760 GCA_032359235.1 Enteromius mattozi
AAACTTTTTCCAACTTTCAGCTCCGGCTTTCTCAAGCCAACTTAAAGTTTGTCTAGACAAACTTTTTTATCTAGTTATTATTATTATCTTATTTAAATATATACATATATACTTGGAGAACAAGCTTTAATGGACCAACAGAAACCTCTCAGTTTCATAAAAAAATATTTATTTAGAAGATTAATCAAAGTCATACAGGTTTGGAACAGCATAAGAATGGGTAAATGATGATTTTTTTGTATCATTATTATTTTTAGGTGCACTATTCTATTAAGTCGTTAGTACTGTGATCTAAGCGGTCAACAACACTTGTTTACATGTTTTCATAAAATCATGGCTTAATGTTATTTAGCCTATTCATTTAAACAAATATTTTATTATTATTATTATTTTTACCATGGCTTAATGTTGAAACCCTTATGTCATTCTCAACCTGTATGACAGACTTTCCTCTGTACACGTCTACATAAAATATTTTTTTGTCCATACAATGAAAATTAATGGCACATAATTTTGCATTTAATAAATAGAAAACAAATAAATAATAAATAATTTACATTTTCAGGTGAACTACTACATTCACGGTTCCTTACTGGTGGAATGATTGCCCGGAACAAATGAATCTCTTGTTATTTTCAAGAGACAGCTAAAAACATATCTTAATTCTGCTGACAATTACTTTTTATTTATGTATTGATTTAATCTCAAAACTGGAGTTAGAGTTTTCATATAGTGTTTAATTTTTATCCCCAAAAATCATCAACTGAACAACTGGTATATTAATCAAAATCACAATTCACAGAACACACAGAATTTCTGTCCCTCACAACCTTATTTTCATTCCATTCAAAAGTTAAATATGGAGCTACTCTGACTAAGGTCTATGATTCGAGCTTCTCGTGACAAGTGGAAGTCACCATTAGCAAAATTGTGATGAAATTTCACAGGCCAGAAACATTCATGGTGAGGGACGAGTGAAGCCCAGCTCACAGAAGAGGTCTGTTTGGTTAATGTCCAATTTTAGGCTGGCGTGCAATTCCCAATATCGTTGATTCCTATTCAAATTGCAGAAATTTCCAGAAAAACAGTAAATTCGACTATGCCTTCACTGCCTCTTTAAAGGAAGGGGAGGCAATTTCAGAGGATTGTTTTGAAAGCATAAGATCTTACCCTCCCTGCAAATCACTCTCCAAAGCCACGCCTCCTCCAAAACACATAACTCACTTTTTATTGTATTCCTTATTTCTAGGTGTCTGCTCAATGAATAAATGTCATGTAAATAAAAACGTGAGTGCACGACTCAGGTTTTTAAACCTAGCAATCGAACCAATTGCAAAATTAAGGTATGTCTTTTTTAGGTATGTTACAAAATAACACACATTACCACAGCTGTTTTCTAGAAGACTCCAAACCACGTCCAGTTAAAACGGGTGAGCATGCGAGTGTACAAACAATACTTTCAGAAAGGCAGAGGCAGCGCAAATGACTCACCCTGAGCTGTTGCCTTTCTCTGAAGGATCTGAGTCTGACACAAACAGCCTGGCTTAGATATGCATCTACGTCTTCCAGGGAAAGCTGTCTTGCCTAGATCCAGGAGAAAACGGTGTTTTAATTCCACGTGCAAGCTGTGAAAATCACACTCGTGTATACACAACAAGCATCGAGCACCACACCACACGCATCTCTACACAATGCAAGAGTATGCGAGTTGTCTGATAAGGACTACACACTATAAACAGTGTTGAAGAGACACTGCTCAAACTCTTTTGAAATGCAATGAGGCCACATCATTAATAAATAAAGGCTAACCGAGCAGACGTGGTGCGAATGGACCGGAACAAAGCCATTTGTTTACATTCAAGCGAAAACCTCTGTGGTACGTGGCATCAACGATGAAAAGCTAAACACACCTGAATTGCGATGTAGGTTACAAGACAAATCACAGCAATCAAAGGGCTGTCAAAGCGCTTCAGCTCTTCAGTAAACTCATGCAGGTCAAAGACATCCAGGAGTGTTGATGTTTGAACTGCTTTCACCTCTGGGTCCGTCCCAAACCACAGAGTCATCAGATCGGGCTCTGTTGATCAACAAAAAGTTTGACACACAAGAGAGTAAATTAAAGGGACAGTTCTTTTCAGTAGAACAGTTTTTTTAGCTGAAAATGTGGTCCTTGGTGATTCATAAATGCAAGTCAGTGGCTATTAGTTTTTAAGAATTAAAAAAAAAAAAGCATTATCAAGAAACACAAAATGTGTCTATGGCTCCTGACGATATATTGAGGTGCTGTGAAGCAAAACGATCGTCTGTACAAGAAACTGAACATCATTTACAACTTTATTACCTGTAATCCACAGCCTCAAGCAAACAGTCCGAAGTGATGTCCGGTTCACAAACTAATCATTCTTTTGAACCGGTTCTTTTTGGAGAAGTAATTGAACCATTAATTCACTTGAATGAAGGGGTTCAGTTATTATTATATTTGGGTTTCTCATTGTAAGGTAAGCTTGGAAATATGCGCGCTTTATATGCTTTATACATGTATAACATCCAAATTTCATGAGAATTGCTCATTTGTTTTCTTAAAGACATATTATGAATCACTAAAGGAGCACGGTTTTACTAAAATAATCTTTACTGTTCTACTCAAGAAGAAAATGATACCTGAGGGTGAATAAAACTAAGTGTAATTTAATTTTTGAGTGAATTATGTCTATAAAGATGGTTACAAATAATGTTTTTTAAAAAATCTTTTATTTCATTTCTAGCTAATGAAATTGAGAGTTCGTTCGCAAAAACATATAACTCCGGTTCTCAAAAATCTATTTTTTTCCCTGTGCATTCTAATTAATCTCAATTAAACTGCAGTTGGGTTATTTTGACCAGGTTAAAAAGAAACGTTAAAAAACTGCTAACTAACACAAAAAAACAATAAAAACAATAAAACATAATAGAGAACAGATTTTTCAAAGTAAAACAACAAGAAAAAAAAAACAGTATGCTTTTGCAAATAAACTCTTCAAATATTAGCTGAGAACAAGTAGAAAACTTTATATTCTTCTCTTTTATAGTCTTTTGCAGGCTATATTTCAAAATACCCTAATATTCTTATATTTGATGCATATTTGATTAAGAAATATGGCATGCTGCAAAATGCACTGATCACACCGTATAGCCTTTTCTTTTCAGCACAAACCATCTGTGTCATGCAGTCGCTGATTCAAGGAAATACAAAAGAGCAAACAAAGAGAATTATGTACACTAACAACAGAACATAGATTCCTTGAGATTATAAAAGGATTATTTAAGGCTGGTATACACTACATCACATTAAAATTTAAAACACTACACATCATACACTTACCAACTTTGTGAATGGTTCAAAAGACTAAACGGCTGAGGATCACACACAAGTTGTTCCAAACACAACAAATTCAGGAAGAAATGTGTGCCTCGTAGTTAGAAGATAAATTAAAAATAAAAACAATATTTGCTTTAAAAATGGCTTCAAAATATCAAATGTGTTTGAAATTCTCCAACTGTATGGAATCATTATATGAAGCTAAAAATGTCCGTGCGCTTCAAATACTACATTATTTTCTGTGAAATCAGTCAACTCTGACTGGCCACAAACTGCAGGCTGGCTTTGACATTCAGCAACTGGAGCAGACTCACCCAGACCGAAAGAAAAAAAAACAAGTTGTGTAATGTTTTCCAGCCTTTAGTTATGGTTTCCACCAATGTAAATGTAATTGTGACTTTTTATCTCACAACTGCAAGTTTACATCTCATAGAATTGCATAAATCAGTTCTGAGAATTAAACTCACGTTTCCTAGAAATAAAGTCAGAATTGCAAGATATAAATTTGCAATTCTGAGAACACATCAGTTTTTTCCCCCTCAAAATTGAACTTTATAACTCGCAGTTGCAACTTTATATCACACAATTATGAGTTATAAAGCCAGAATTCCGAGATACAAAGTTGCAATTCTGCCTTTATAACTTGCAATTGCAAGTTTATATCATGCAATTCTGTAAAAAATTCTGAATTGTGAGACAAAAACTGGCAATAAGCTTTTTTTATTTTTTAATCAGTGGCAGAAACAGGCTTTTATCTTTAGCAGCATCAACTGAGAAACTCCAAGGTGCTTCATTACGATGAGCAAATATGTGGAACATAACTACTCAATAACATACTTAGATTATTAAGAGGCTTTGGGGTGACTCTGGTTGGCTCCTTAAGTGGACTTCCTGGAAAGACGAACCATTCTTTGACTGACACAGTCTGACCAGAACAATCTATAAAACAGAGAGAAGTTAATATAAACTGAGAGGGGAAAAAAAAAGAAATTCCTTAAAAGCAGCACAGAAAGGGCATTTGTGCAATAGGCTTGTATGTTATGAAATCATTTGACTGACAGAGCCTTTCCAAAATTACAGTGTAGTCTCGACTATTTGAAATCTGATATGTTTTGTCCCCCTGAGTCTGGCCTTCTTTTCAACAGCACGTTCACCACATATTTGCCCACACCACAAATATTACACAGAAACAAGACAATTCCCAGAATACTGCAGAGCCATGGAGATTTATTTTTTGTTAACAGCACAGTAAGAGGACAACCTATATTTCTAGACCTAAACAGAATGCCTATGTTAAGTAAAATTACAAATAATATTTAAATAATATTAAATAAATATTAATATTAAATATTCAATCATTTTATATATTCAATAATTTTTTCACTAGATTGCAGACTAGATTTCTTCTTCATCACAATTAAATAATAATAAAAAAATATAAAAAAATTTATATATATATATATATATAAGCATTATGCATATTCTAGTCAATGAAATACTTAGTAGCATATTAGTAAATTTTAAACATAAATAGCACATTTTTACTGAACATGGGAATTTCCATGACTTCTAAAAGTTTTACTGTTTATGTCAAGCTCAGAAAAGTTTTGTAATATATGTCCTCTGATTTTTCCAGGGAAACAGTGTTATCAGTACACCATGATAGTATTTATTAATATTTTGAATTAGCATTTATTTTTATACTTTCATTTTTTTTTTCTCCTTTTAATTTTAGTCGAAGTTTTCTTAATTGTATTATTTGCCTTTTTTAGTATTATTTCATTTATTCCTCTTTTTTAAGTTGAAGTAATTTTAGTATTATGACCTAAACATATTTTATTTAGTTAGATGCCAAGGCAAGATTTCTAATTTCCATGAAATCGAATATTTATGTTTTATTTTAACATTATTTAAATTAACAATTTAATTTTTACTTTATTTCAGTTAACAATTTTAGTTAAATTAACAATTCTAATTTAAAAACTCTGCTGGAAACTATTTGTAAGGTTTTTTGCAGACTACTTTGTTTGTGATCATGTACTTTGACATTATATGATGGTACCAAAGATCATGTTATTAAAAATGCTCTCCTTCATTTAGTTGGCTTCCTCACGGCTGCATACAAGTTACAACATAAAGCATCATAAAACAAAATATTTTCTATAAACTCAAAGTAAATACAGAAACTAAACGTACCGGGCAGCAGTGGCAGTAAAAGGCCGTAGATTCGTTCTCGGACAGGCAGATATAAGATGGCCTGCGGTGGTAACTCCACCTCATCCTCATCCTCCAACGTGTTGCTGCACTCCACGACTCCATCATATAACACATTATAGACCAGGAAACACTCTGCCTGTGTGTGCTTCTCTAAGGCTGCCTGAAACATGGACACACTTAGTAAGAGAACAAACAAAGCCATGCTACTTCTAATTTATAGCATGCAAGTTTAATTGCATGCTTAAATTAGTTTTTTAAAATCCTCAAATGTTGGAACCCCACTGTGCATTTTCTTTTTACCTGTAATATTTCAGCCGGTACATACTTGCCCATCAAACACACAGACTCAGGAACGAGGTGGCTGCTCTCTAACCAAGGGGACGTTTGGCCTGGAAGTAAATACATGCGTATGCCTTTTTCTAAAGCTTTTTTCTCTTCTTCAGCTAATGAAAGTGAGGAAAGACCACATGTTGCCCCAGAGCTGGGATGATGAATGCTGATGAAGTCTGCAACAGCGTAGAACTTGTCTCCCTGAACTTGACTGTGTTTCTTTCGAAATGATGCCAAGGCACTATTGCGGAGACGCTGCATTTGCTGTTCAGACACAACGTCATTACCCAAGAGACAGGCCAAGAGAGGAAGGTCAGTCATACGAAGCTTCAAAACCTGGCATAAGCGCTCTCTGGAGAACAGCACTGTTGTCATGTCACTTAAACGGAGTTTATTGATGGACAGGTATGGAACCGTGTTGTAGATAACAAAGTCTGTATCCTGACCAAGGATGCCCATGCAGTTGTGAGACAAAGCATAGTGGGAAATCTCATAATCTCCTTCACGAACAGAGCACCTTGTTTCCTGGCCGAGGCTTTTGAGGGCAAACCTGGAGAAGGTTGCGAGTCCGGAGGGAATGCAGAAAAGGTCTCTGCTGTTGGGCTGCTGACCGTGAGTCTTGATGTGCTGAAATATTCTGCTGATGTCTTGGTTGACTCTCAGGCGCCTTTTCACCCATTCCACCCGCTTTTGATCCTCGACCATCCCGTCGAAGAAAAAGACTAAGCGTATGCCTGCAGCCGTGAACTCATCCACAAACTCTTGAAGGATATGCAAGTACTCCTGCCACTGACCGCCATGAACCCAAGCTTGACAGCGATACCAGTATCTTAAACAGGCCATCCCGTCCACCACGACTGTGGCGGTTCTGTCTGGATGGGCTTTGACATGATCGACCGCCATCTGCTTCAGGTCCACTGGCACACAAGTGTCTGCGCAACATGTCTCCATGAAGTACTGTAAGCCCTTCACACCCATCTTCAGCTGGATTAAAGCTCATCTGCAAGCTCATGCACCTAAAACAACACATAAAAGTAATGCAACATTTTCTATTTATCAGAATCATGGTACTGTAAAATCTCAATGCACCTGTTAACTCAATAATGGATACAACTTTAAAAATATACATTGAACTTCAGAAATATACAACTTGAAAAACTGTCGACTGGATTTTTAAAGAAACATCACTACATTATTGCAACAACAAAAAAAAGTTTTTTGTAAGGTTTCACAACTATGTGCCTAACTTTACTCAGGATTTTAGACTTTTAGATTTTTAGCAAAGTAAAGAATTTAATGAATTTACTGAATGAAACACAATACATCAATTTGGTCCCTAAAGCCACACTTAAAAATTTGAAAATACAACTTCCAAAAGATCTCCATTACTTTCATTTTATGTTGTTGTTTTGTTTTTTTTTTTCAAATTAACTTAGTTCTGCTCACAAACACACTAGTATGGAAAGTAATTTTTAAACCACAATGACAGATATTTGTGTGTGTCTTAAGCATAAACTCACTTAATTCTGTTCAGTTTCTCAGATAACAAGGCATATTTCATATGGTCATTGTTTCATCTAAAGTAAATGTATTTTGATTGAACAAAAATACCTACGAAGGTGCTAACTTTTCTTATTAAACCTGTATCTCTTTAAACATTTAATGCTCTGATTTAAAGCCTTTTGAAAGCATTATAGTGTGGAATGGCAAATTGTTTAAGACCCACAGAATCACTGTTTACTTCTCTCTGACATTCATGAACGAATTAATAAGCAAACCAACATTTTATTTTTACTTTAGATTTATTTTGTGCTTCATTTATCACTTGAACACTTTTTTGGTCAGACAATTTAGACCCTACAAACATGGTTTGAATCCGGCCTGTAATCTCTAACTATTCATTTAAGGTAATGCAAGACATTTTATGTTCCTGCTATATCCATGTTTTAACATTCATTAAAATGCGAACAGCTTTAAGCTATAAATAATTATCAACTAATTATTATATGCTTTTTATGCTGACTCATTACAATAATTGTGACTCCTGAAAAACACCAGGTAATATGAATGAACATGTTTGAGAAAGCCTTCACTGTGTGTGACTGCTGGGAAGTTCACCACTACTGCTGCGACGCTGTCAGTGAGAATATGGAGCACTAGTGCCCTTTATCACTTTATATCTCAGATATTAAAAACAAAAACAAAAACTGACTCACTATTTGGTGGAGTGACACGCATAGTTTAACACGAATACTCGACTTAGTGAGCATTAAGCGCTCTCTCGCTTAATACTGCACGGCTGCTACAATAGCACAACCCGTTAGTGTTTACAATGTTGCGCTCACTTCCTGTTCCGGCGCGACGATCTCAGCAGCCAATCAGCGTATTTATTTATAATGACTGTATATGAAAAGAAGACCACAGCTGAAACATATATTCGAAATCATTTAGAATTTATTACATACTCTGGTCGATAACACATCAATAATGATAATAATAATAAATTAAGCAATTTATTTCATTTAAATGGGAACTGTGCTAGTAAATAAATAAATACATTCATGATGTTTAAAATTAATCTAATGGTTTATTATTTGCACTGTACATCAGTGTCAGTCATTTATCATTTCCTCTGATTTCAGGCATTACTCATGGGTAAGGGTAGGTTTAGGTGTAGAGATATGCTCAAGACTATATTTTTGCATTAAAATGTTGTCCCAGGGTCAACAAAGTATGTTGATCTAGGGACACATAGTGTCCTGTACATTGTATGCTGATGCTACAATAATTCTGTTTAGCAGAATGAAATTCTATAAATCCAACATAGCGTTGTGCAGTTTAAAAAGTCACGAATGAACAGAGTTAGACGCGATCCAAACTTAACAATAAAGATTTAAAAGTTGATGCTGCAAATATGTTAGTATTGGTCAATCCACGTTTGTAGTTTTACAAACTGATAGGGCAAAAAGCAAAATTAATAAAATTGTCTTTTGTGAAACATAAAGCGTTTATTTTTTCCCCCCACGTTTCACATGAATCATACCTGCATAATATAAATAACAGATGTGTTGTCACATTTGGCAGACGCAGGATTCCAATGTAGCATACATGAGCCGCACAAGTTTTGGGTCAATTATTGATTTTTCTTTCTCTTTGAAGCAGAGTTTCTCACATAAACAAAACCACCCCAGGGAAAGGGGCAGATGTTCCCTAAAGGACGATGGCACGCGACAGTCCTCAAGCCTGTTGAAGAATTCACTCACTCACCCCTCCTGTTTCTCTCTCTCTCTCTCTCTCTCTCCCTCACACACACACACACACACACACACACGCTCTAGTAGCATACACTCGAAACTCTATCGTGACTCTTATTCAGAACAACAGCTCGTGTGCATCATTATAGTCGATGGCAAACCAGGTTTGATCAAACTTAAGTAACGTCCAGGATCCGGATGCATCTATTCGCAGTGCGTTTTATTCTTTCTTCTTGCTTGTTGCTTTTTTTCCATAATGAGTGCGCCACCCGAGCCACGCGACACATCCTTTGTTATTTTAATCAGCGCAAGTCCTTGCTGCGTCATGATGGGGAACCTACTCTTACTATAGTGTATTGTCCTTTTCCCGAACACAAAATAAGCTTTAAACGTATTCACATGCACGATGCCACAACACTTTGATCGCCTCCGCATCTCCTGTTGTTGCGTATAAAGGAATGCGCGTTTATCTCGTTGAGAAACATTCGCGCTCCACTTAATTTGACCGATCGATGGCCAGACACTCTCCCACGAGCCGTTACCGCGCTCGTTACTGCCCGTGTTCCCACGGCCACTTACTGCAGCTTCCCTAACCATATGGCCCAGCAGCGGCATTCATGCGCTCATGCTTCCAGTCTCATTTGGAGAAGTCTGCGTGTGCGCGGCTGCGCGCTGCCCAGAGAGGCAGTGGAGACACGCAGTTGCGATGTGAAAAAACGCCATTTGGTTGGGAGCAGATGGTTGGCTTGGGGGGCTGTCCGCGTCTTCAGAGAGAGTCCCTGAGGGCTCCCCTTGTATTCAGAATCAATGAAAATTAAAGCGCAAAGAAAGATGAAGAGTCAGACCTCGAGTCCCGGCTTTGTTCGTCGCAGCTACTGGTGGGCAGGAGTTAAAGTACAACAGCCCCCTATAGAAACACTTAAGTTAAACAGTCTCCCCATAGTCCACCTTCAGAAAAGAGGAGGAATGCGAGAAAGGAGCTTTCTGCTTGATTTAACCAGGACAGAATCGCGTGGCATAAATTATGCTTGAAAAGAATAAGCGAAGTGGGCATAAATCTGAGGGTTTTCAAGGTGCTTTTCAGTGATGCTTTGCTGGGGTAATCGGGAAATGTGTGCAACGTCAGGCCAAAGAATTGTGGGTGAAAGTGTGATGATAGCTGGGTGACACGGCTCTGCTCTTATTTACCGCCAACTCCGAGCGTGTTGCTATGACACCTGTCGCATTGCATCACATTGCAAATCCATGTTTTTGTTCAGGAAACGCATTCGATTAAAAATAAACATTGTATTTATGTACACGTAAACTAAGATTGAATAACTCTCTAAACGATTTTCATCAAGTGCGCGTAACTGTGTCACTGACGCACCATTGTTGCATTCCTCTGGAGCGCTTTTAATTAACGCACTAATGAAGACCACCCTCGCACATCCACACAAACAAACGCTCGAACGAGGGAGCAAAAAGAGCGAGAGCTCTTGATTGAACAATATGAACGATTAAAAGAACACATCGGAAACTTCCTCGTCAAATTAAACGCAAAATAATTGATAAAACACCAAAACAACAGAAGCTGCAAGGTACTTTTGTCAGGGATGACGTGTAGAGAGGGGAGCTCTTTCTCCCCGCGACATTGTGAGGGGAGCAGGTGCTGTGGGAATTACCATACAGCTGAGAGCGCAGAGAGAGAAAAAAACTTATTCTCCCCTCACACAATAACAAAGTGCCTTAATGACAGCCACGCGAACGACACACACCAGTTCAGCGTTTACACTCCAGCTTAGAGATGCAAACTCGAAACTTACAGAGTCACCTAAACTCAAACCACTGAAATGAAGTGTTGTTAAAACCCCAAAGAATATGCACGTTCACTTTACATGACCTAATTATGTTAGGCGCCAGCCAATTGGAACCGCTTCACTTTTTGAGAACATTATGAGTGGAAGTAAAATGGCACGGTAAAATTGGTTAACTGTAATATAAAATATGTTTTTTGTTTTTTAGATTCAATGCAATTTTACTGTAAGATGTTCTAAAATGTTTTGGAATGAGACATTATTTCTTTAATTTAGGGATATTATAACAAAGCAATTGAACTGGATACAAATTGAAATACAAATGAAAATGTACTTTACATGTAGGCTGCTTCATGTTTACAGCATAAAGCACATATATGTTTGCATAAACACTAGCCTGTGTAATGACGTTTTAACCAAAAATAAATTAAACCTAAAAGAAATGTTGCAGATGTTAGCTCAAATGTCTAGCCATGTTGCATGGAACAGCCAAGAAAACCACAAACTCCGCTGTATACTTTCATCTCATTATCAGGAACGCGACATTCCTGCAATGTGTGATGTAATTTGGTTTAATGTCAGAGTGGGATGTACAGGATTCTCAAGGTTGCTTATTTTCCTGTATGTAAATTAGATTTTTTTTCTCTCTCTCTCTCTCTCTCTCTCTCTCTCCCACTCTCTCCCAGTGGCAAAGAGTTGCACATTTTACAGCTCAGTGACCATTTGCCGATTTTTTTTCTTGGGGGGTTGGGGGTGGTGTAGATTGAAAAGTGTCCCTTTGTGACAACCAGAGCCAGATTGGGGAGTAGCTCATTTGCATCTCATTACCCTAGCAGGCGCTGCCTGTATATAACCGGCTGCAGGAGGACTGGGACATTAAACACGCACAATCCAGTCAGTCTCTCACATGGAAACAAGAGTACGCGAGGAAAGTTTGGAT
Source organism: Enteromius mattozi (assembly GCA_032359235.1). Lineage (NCBI taxonomy): Eukaryota > Metazoa > Chordata > Actinopteri > Cypriniformes > Cyprinidae > Enteromius > Enteromius mattozi. Next base: position 4,874,630 of record JAUMHE010000062.1, read on the forward strand.
CATCTCCACGCCAATTGTATAAACGGAAAATAAGTGATACACGCGTAGACAACCCTTCGCCTGAGTTTCTGCATTTTTTTTTCCGGCTTCCTAAACTATCTTCAACTGGACTGCAAACTTTTGACAGCTTGGAGTAATCGTCTTCTGAGGGAATTTCCTGTTCATCCCCCTTTTGCGCATCGGGGTTTCCTCTTTATATTCGTATTTGGGATTTAATTGCTTGATTTTTTTTCCCAAGGGGGACTTTTGATGGGCTTGCACGAGCAGATAAAGTGAAAACAACAGAGCATCAACCAGAGCTGCCTCCCACTGAGTGGAGATCTTCGAGTCTCAATGATTTATTGAGACACGGTCTCATACAATAGCCTGGCCCGTGGAAGCTTAACAACATAGTTCAGATCCTCTCCACCATGGGACGACTTATGATAGCTGCTTTGCTTTGTGTCATGATAAGCCAGGTAATTAAAATCAGCATCTGTTTTACAGTATACGTGAGCAACGATCTCACAATAGATGTCTGCCGTATGATGGCAACTTGCAGTAACCTAATTAATCCGATTTCAATTTCTTTCCAGGGGTTTTGTTCTGGGGTTTTCGAGTTAAAGTTGCAGGAGTTTCTCAACAAGAAAGGGGTGACAGGCAACGCAAACTGCTGTAAAGGACCCGCGTCAGAGGCTCAGCAATGCGAATGCCAAACCTTTTTTAGGATTTGCCTGAAACATTACCAGGCCAATGTATCCCCAGATCCTCCGTGCACCTACGGTGGCGCAGTTACCCCGGTGCTCGGATCAAACTCCTTCCAAGTTCCTGAGAGCTTTCCTGACAGCTCTTTTACCAACCCCATCCAGTTCTCATTTGGATTCACATGGCCGGTGAGTAGCTGGTATTATTTTCTTTACATCATACTTTATATCTGAAAAAAAAATGCGTCCGTTTTAACGTGGTTTATAGCATGCGTAGCATCTAAACCTCACAATAATGACGCATAAGGACTCAGGATGTGGGTATTTAGCGGTGTTGGTGGGGTGGGAAAAGTCACATCCCCTGGGTTGGAATATAATTGTCAGCTCAGTGTGAAATTCCGAAACCTTTCATTTTACTGCAATAAGTAAGTGTGAAATCGGAGAAATGAGGCTTGAATCCCTAGTGCGATCACACCTCAAGCCATTCACATCTTCCGTTATATGTAAAACAGCGGGGAGGTGTGGAGGAATGCACTTCTGCTCTAATTTAGTCGATTTTCCTTTTCTTTTTCAGGGAACTTTTTCGCTGATTATCGAAGCGTTGCACACCGATTCCAACGATGATCTTTCCACAGGTAAGAAGATGCATTTAACTGGAAAGAACGTTTCAAGCAATCGTTATTGTGCAGCAATGAGCTAACGCTGAAATTTAAAACGTCCACAGAAAACCCAGAGCGTCTGATCAGTCGTATGACCACCCAGAGGCACTTAACAGTGGGCGAGGAATGGTCCCAGGATCTACAGGTTGGTGGGAGGACAGAGCTGAAGTACTCCTACAGATTCGTTTGTGATGAGCATTACTACGGCGAGGGCTGCTCGGTCTTCTGCCGCCCCCGCGACGACACTTTCGGCCACTTCACCTGCGGAGAGCGCGGAGAAATTATCTGCAACTCCGGATGGAAAGGACAATACTGCACTGAGCGTGAGTATAGTCATACTCAAAGATAGTCAGAAGTTGCACGGGGACCGCCAAAAATCATTAGGATATTAAGTGAAGAGCATGTTCTTGTAAGATACTACAAATTTACATTTCTAGACATTCCCATATCAAACTTTATTTTTGATTAGCAAAATCTTCAATGGAAAGCTTATTTATTCAGCTTTCAGATAGTTTTGTGGTCCAGGGTCACATTTAGCATCATTTTTGTCTGTATTTGAAAGTTGTTAGTGGGCATGTTTCGGTATTTCGCGAAAAAAACAACAACAAACTTCATCGCTATGGTTGCAACAGGCGTTTGTGAGATTCAAATGAGGGACGTTGGCCAAATAAATGGCACGCGTGCCATAGATTAAATGTAACGCCTGATTGGTTACTTGGCAGAGCGCTTGGCGCTGATTGGCTCAGAGCAGTGAGGTATTGTTGGAAGGGGGCAGCTGCAGAGTGAAGGTAGACAATAGAGCAGCTGTCCTGCACTGGCACCATGTTCACCAGCTGTCCACCCTTATCTGCGCCGACTCTGGGACGTTATAGGGAGGGGGTTGGATGAACAGAGTGAAAAAGGGGACTTCTGACCCACAGTTAGGGGAAAAAGGGGCTTTTGTTTAGGAAGCTTTTGTATGAGTGCAACTGTGTTAACCAGAGTGTCCTTCCAATGGTAGTGAGAAGATTTTTTTTTTTTTGATACCCTCAAAGTACGGGTGAGCAGCTTGGTAAAACTAAACTGTGGCTTCTGGATTAATAATGGTGTCAGAAAATATATGAATGAATTAATAATTAATCATTATTATTATTTTTTTTTTTTACAGCAATCTGTCTTCCGGGATGCGATGAAGAGCATGGATTTTGCGACAAACCTGGTGAATGCAAGTAAGTTTAATGGAGATTTTCAGTCCCTCTGTGTTTAACTGTGTTTAAGTTTTCATAGTTAACAGCATACTAACAGTTCCTCTTTGGTGTTTTTAGATGCAGAGTGGGATTTAGTGGAAAGTATTGTGATGACTGCATCCGCTATCCGGGCTGCTTGCATGGCACCTGCCAACAGCCATGGCAATGCAACTGCCAAGAGGGTTGGGGAGGCCTCTTCTGTAACCAAGGTGAGCCTTTGACATCCTAAACTAAGTAGTCAGTCAATTTGTTAGTTTAGAGCTGTCCATTCACACCAGACTCAGCGGGAGACTAACCTACATGTTTTGTGTTGCAGATCTCAATTACTGCACACATCACAAACCCTGCCAGAATGGGGCCACATGCACCAACACTGGCCAGGGAAGCTACACCTGCTCGTGCAGACCTGGCTTCACTGGGGACAGCTGTGAGATTGAGGTCAACGAATGCTCTGGCAGCCCATGCAGAAATGGAGGCAGTTGCACTGTGAGTTTCCCTAGATATATGGATTATTGCGTTCTTTGTGAATGCATTGCTTGAGTTTTGTTCTCAACCTCTTTTACAAATCGTTCGCAGGATCTTGAAAACACCTACAGCTGCACGTGTCCTCCTGGCTTCTATGGAAGAAACTGCGAGCTCAGCGCCATGACTTGCGCCGACGGTCCCTGCTTCAACGGAGGACGCTGCGCTGACAACCCCGAGGGAGGATACTTCTGTAAGTGCCCAACAGGCTACGCTGGGTTCAACTGTGAAAAGAAGATTGATCACTGCAGCTCCAACCCTTGCTCAAACGGTACATTGAATGCTTCCATTTTTAACGCCTCAAATGCATGCAGTGGGTTTTTTGAATCAGATGTCTCATTGTCCTACTTATTCTTCTCCAGGGGCTCAATGTCTAGATCTCGTGGACTCATATCTCTGTCAGTGTCCTGAGGGTTTCTCTGGAACACACTGTGAAGACAACATTGACGAATGCACCAACTATCCCTGCCAGAACGGCGGCACGTGCCAAGATGGACTCAATGACTACACTTGCACCTGCCCGCCCGGATACACCGGCAAGAACTGCACCTCTGCAGTCAACAAGTGCGTACACAACCCGTGCCACAACGGGGCCACTTGTCACGAAAGGGATGGCCGCTATGTGTGTGCTTGCATCCCAGGATACGGAGGACGTAACTGTCAGTTTCTGCTCCCAGACAACTCACAAGAACAAGCCATTGAGGGCGCAGACAAAAGGTACTCTTACAACGAGGATGATGGCACCTTTCCTTGGACGGCAGTTTGCGCTGGGATTATATTAGTGCTTTTAGTCCTGATCGGCGGGGCCTTCTTGGTTGTCTATGTCCGTCTTAAACTGCAGCAGAGGAGCCAGCAGATCGACAGCCACAGTGAAATCGAGACCATGAACAACCTGACCAACAACTGCAGCCGAGACAAGGACTTGTCCGTAAGCGTCATTGGTTCTACGCAAGTGAAGAACATCAACAAGAAAGTGGACTTTCAGAGCGATGCCGCGGGCGGGGAAAAAAACGGATTCAAATCTCGTTACTCGCTAGTGGAATACAATCTTGTTCATGAGCTGAAGCAGGAGGACTTGGGAAAAGAGGACTCTGAGAAGAGCGAAGCAACAAAATGCGAGGCTCTTGACCCAGACTCGGAGGAGAAACACAGAAATCATTCGAAAAGGTAAATATTGTTCCATGTGGATTTCAGTTGGGTGTTGGGAGTTGTCGCATAGTACTAAACTTGCTTCTTTTCACTTTCAGTGATTCTTCAGAGAGGAAACGTACAGAATCTTTGTGCAAAGACACAAAGTACCAGTCAGTCTTTGTTTTATCAGAGGAGAAGGATGAATGTATTATCGCAACCGAGGTAAGCCGAGAGCCGTCCTTTAGCTTGCATTCGCCTGCGAATCTAGATTTCTGAGCCATGAATTAATGTCATTCCTCTTCTTGTTCCAGGTGTAACACCACAACGGAGCTGTAGCTCGTCTTGTTCTACAGGAGGTTTTACTCCAGTAATGCTGCTCAAACCAGAGGGAAGGTTCCCTTCATGTGACTGCTGCTGTGAAACTTATGTTGAAGGTGATATTCAGAATGAGCTGGTTCTCAACTGAAGTAAACACAGTGACTGCAGGAAAGGACGTTGGGCCATACTGGCTCGGACTCTCAAAGTTTGTTTCCCAGGAATGTGCCAAATGGACTCGCTGCACTTCCTGTAGGGACGGTTTTACCTCATTGCACTATGATGGGTTGTATTTTTAATGTATTTAACACACAATTGAATCGGATACTGTGTATGCATATGCACTGACTGCAGTGTGTATCTGGAAGTTCTCTGATCATTGCATAGATCAGAAGAGGAAAAACACTGCCATCAAATATGTTTGTGACTGATTTGTTTTTTGAAAGCTTGTATTTCTTTTTATTTAAGTGTCATTTGTGATCGACGTGTTTGTGGTTTCTTTTTCCGTGTGCGTGAAGTTTGATGTAATTTAAAATCTTTTTTCATTTTGCAAATTTGTCTATTGTAAATAAGGCACTTCGGGTCGATGTGACTGTTTTCTGATGTAAATGTATTTAAACATGCTGTCAAAATTTACAGGAATCGTTTTTATGACTGTTGCCCATGAAAAAAAAAAATCACCTTAATATTTTTCCAAATAAATCCTGTATGAAATATCACACAACGGGTCAGATATTACTGAGTTGAACTGTTTGCCATCTTGGAGTCATTAATCTCCAGATTTAAGTAACAAATATATCATGTTTTTCCATTCTACCTCACTAAGTGAGACAAAGACACACCCGGTAATTGCAAATTACTGCCTTGATCTTGATGGCAGTATATTTTGGGGATATAAGAGCTCTGACAGAAACTTCAACCAAACCATTTGCAAAAAGTGGTTTTGGTATTTTTGTCAAAGAGCTCTTACATGTTTTATGTTGTATGCAATGAATGTTTTATGTCAAAGCTGTAGCCATGCTCATTATGTGATTTAAATGGAGAACAGGAAAATGCCTTAGCATCCTAATATGAGTTAAATATACAAAACTGATGTTTTCATCATTCAAAACATCTGCAAGCCAAGCTAGATTTTTAAGGGTGCCATTAGACTCGCTTTATTTAAACAGACAACTGGATAGTGCCATAAAGTCATACTAAAGTCATACTTTATCTAATAGTATTTAAGAAATTGCAATTTCATGGCATATTATGCCATGCTTTTAAAACAACCATTTTCGTAGAGAACAACTCTATTAGCAACTGCCAACTAACACTGTTATATATATTTCATAGATCATATACCTCAATTCCAACAAAATGTATGTATGTGTTTGTGAAATGTATGGTATACCAGCCAGGTAAAGCAGAGAATTTTTATACGATGATATAAAAGTTCTGTAAAGATTTGCCCAAGCTTCAAAATGGAAAGTAATTAATTACTGTCTTATTGTGTCTGGTACTTCCTTTAGATCAAAACTGTAAAAGTTAGAAGTGACTTGCTCTCTGTAGAACGTTTCGAGTCTTTGGTTGTGGGTTCAGGGAGGATACAGTGAAAAGTATTCACTGGTTTTACCCAACTGTTGAACAGTTGCTTTCACATACCACGCTAAGCTTTTAACTTAACTTTTTTCACTCGCACAATAGGATTTCGCTGAGTTGGAAAATATCAGGAGACAGGCCTAAAGCAGCTCTTTTGTTTCTTCATTCAGTGTAGGCTTGACACACTGCTCAGCAGCCTGCGGCAAATATCTTCTATCAGATCTTTTTCAGTGGTGTGTTTTCAGCACTGTGCTTGGTGTGTTATTCATTAGTAAAATACTTATGCTATAATCTTATTTAAAAACAAAAAAGCACAACAACAATCAGAATATTTTTGATACTCTCGTCAGGCTCAGGGTGGAAAGTTTTAAAAATGATTAGAAGTTGCAAATTGTGCTGTTAGAGCCCAATCTCATGGCAGTTTGTATGAATTCAAAAGAATTTTGCTAAATAGTACATATTTTACGAATATTTTAATAAGTATGAATGACCTACGCCTAACCCCGTCCCTAAACCTATCCGTCACTGGGGACTAGACAAATCATACAAAAAATCAAATGAGTGAGGTTGTACGAATTCATACAAATCAGCCACCTTGCTTGTGAAATAGAACTGGCTGTTATATTAAAAATGCAGTAAAAGCTCTATCAGAAACCATTTTTGTACACTTTTATGCGTGTCACTGCAGTACGATTCCATGATTTGTTACTGTAATATTTGTTTAGAACAGTATTTGCTTAGAACTTTTATTGTTTTCATTGCCTGATCTGTGTATATTTCTCACCTCATTCAGACTAAACAGTGTTTTCACTGAAAAGAAAGCAATATTGTAGACAGCAGACTTGTTTAAAGTTGAAAATGTCTTAATGATTTTGTTTCTTACAAACATAACTCTATAACTTTTCACTACACAAGATGTTAACTGATAGACTCTAGTGGCATGGATTATTGTGATGATTTTATCAGCTGTTTAGACTCATTCTGATGGCACCCATTCACTGCAGAGCATCCATTGGTGAGCAAGAGATGCTACATTTCTCTAAATTGCTTCTAATGAAGACAGAAACTCATCTACATCTTGCTTGGCCTGAGAGCGAGTACTTTTTTCATTTTCTGAAACTATACTCATTTAACTAGTTTTCTGAATTTTAAGTCAAAGCAATAAAATGCAAAGTATAGTGTTATAAACTAACATACATTTTTTAAAAAAAATGAAGATATCAAACATTTTGTTAGATTTACAGTGTTAGAAATGCATCATAACATGAAAAGCTCCATTGTTATGCAAATGCTGGTGTCTCCCAAAAGCAGCTTAAGTACATCGTAGACCCATTGAAAACAATGAAGCTGCTATCAACTTAGGCTTACGTTGCTTTTGGGAAAAGCAGCCCTGGTTGGTGTACTTTTAGAGATCTATGCATGTATGTTCTCAAACGATGCATATTGTTTCTGTTTACAGTTTGTTATGAACAGTTTCTCATCTTAGTGATGAAAGAGAAGGAAACACCAGACAGCTCTGCCGACACTGAATATTTCAATGCAATACTTTCAATGAAAACTTGTTGATCCTTGTTTTTCACTGTTTTTTTGTTGATGTATTTCTTGTTTCTGGTTCCGCTTGCTGTTCAACCACAGAAGCTTCGCTCTGTTCAGGTTATTATGTCTTTTATCTGCAGGACGCTACCATGAAGGCACAAGACGTTTCATGCTGAAGTACATTTACATGACAAGAGAAGAATTTCAGCTGAGCTTGGTTGTTTAAGCGTTTCCACTTCACGGGCAGATCTCGTCACAGATTATAGCTTCTCTTTCTGTTGTATAGTCGCTGTCTTTCGTCTTTGTTCTGGGAAGCGATGAGTGATAGTAGTGTAAGACATGCCTCGCAATCGGCCTGTGTGCGCTGCCTTACTTCTGCTTGGCGTAGTCCCTATAAAGCTATTTTCTGCTGCCAGTCCCTTCAATGGCAAGTTAAATTTTGACAGATTGCGGTGAGAGGGGAACACGAGCATCTGTAAAGGGATTTGGCCACAGCGATGACCCACCCTTTGTTCGGGCGTAGTGGTCACCTGTCAGCCCTCACAATGCAGAGCCGCCCCCTTTCAACTCTGGCAACCTGGGCCCTTAGATCTCATTTGCTTTGGTAGAGAAGCGATTCAGAGTCCTGCAAGGGAAGTTTGGGGGAACAAAACTGTTTCATCCAGGACAATTGAGAGCAAACAAAAAGAAGTCAGTGGGTGGAAGAGCCGCTGTTGGTACACAGAATATGTCAGTATAAGACGGACCAGTGTGACATCTGGGACTGGAGGACAACTTTCATCTGCTACTATCAAAGCTATTCACTTTCGCGGGCACACGTAGCCTACTTAAAAAGTAACTGCTTTTAAAAGCATGCGTATCATGGTACTTTACTTTATTTAATACATTGAATAAAAAGAATAAAGCTGCAGTCTGTAACTTTTGTCGCTCCAGCGGTTGATAAACAGAACTGTATTTGTCTTGTGGCGGAATATTGTAGCCGGATCTACTTATTTCTGTTTATGTCTATGACGAATCACGCAGAAACTACTCCACAGCAGTACCTACCTGAATATAAAAACTTAGGTGTACTGTAGTGATTCAGGACAAGCCAAAAAACACAGTTTGGAAAATGGATTCATGGTGTAGGCAACTGGCGTATTATGTACATTTAGTAAATTTTGAACACAAAAAAAAAAAAATGCACTTTGACGGACAAAACCTAAAAGATGAAAAGTAATTCATTACAAATGAATGATAAATATGACTTAATACTGGTGTTATTTGTCTACAGTCACATTAATAAACACGACTGTAAATGTACCAGAATTAGTCAAAAAAGACTATTTTTCATCTTTAGACCAGTGTTGTCAAGTCTGCAGTTTTTCTGTGGAGTTGAGCTACTTTAACACTCTTACTCTTAGCGACCCCCAATAACGTGATATTTAGTTGCTGGAATGTGACTTTTAATCGGGGAACCCTGCCAAAAATGTGTATTT